>CM076571.1:987415798-987582443 GCA_034641835.2 Pinus albicaulis
TAGGTTTATTTATGCTAAAATATAAATTAATCACCATGGATGATTATAACTGTTAGCCCCCCTATGGAATCCTTGGCAAGCAAGCTGGGGGCTAGATTGTTCTGGAGCCTCCAAGGAATGCCTTCCCCCCTGAAAATTCATCCTCCTTGGAGTCTCTTTGTGCGGTGCCTAGCATATAGCCCCTCTGCTGATCCATTTCTCAAAAGGCCCACCATTGCCCCTCATACCCCTGCAAAACACCACATTGTCACCTTTGTTCCCCTTTGTCTTCTCCCCAATTCCTCCCTTAATCTCCCCAAAATCCCCTTTGGATTATTCCTTTACCTTTTGTTCCCTCAAAATTCCTCTTAACCCTTCTACCGTTACCCTCCTTAGGCCTTGGAATGCACTAAAAGGGTTTAAAAACCCACTTTCTGACTATATCACAGGCCTAGCCCTTTTTTTGATAGCCTCCGCCCCCTCTCTTCCATAAAACCTGGCGCCGGAAACCAAAGCTAAACCCTCCAGGCGCTTTTCCCCTCCAACCCTTTTTCCGCCCAAAAAGTCATAAAAACCTTTGTAAACGCGCATTTTCGGGTTTTAAATCAATTTCTAAGGTTTGCCGCCGGTTTAATCTTTCGATAAATCTACGCTGTCGATCTGCTCCACAGATCGGACGACGCGGAGTGCGGCATTCCCCGTGGACCCCCCCGACCGTACGCTGTTTCCAAAACCACGTTATTTGTTCCGCACCACCTTTGCTGGGCAGGCGGTTTTCCCCGGAGAGCCAGCGATTCCACTCAGTAATCGCCGTGTGTCCTCTGTACGAACCTGAAACCGCTTTCATTTCGCGCATTAATCTTCGGATGATAGACGGGTAGCGGAATAAATGATAGCCGTCAGATCTTGGAGCCCTCATCCAACGGCTGTCACCTCCCGAAGCTGCACACCATTTAACACCCGTCCATCATGCTCGGGGGCCCGCCTTCCGTCGTTCTCCGCCGTTGATCTTCGCCCGATCGACGGTCCAGATCTGTCTGTTCATCGTTGACCATTCCGTTGCCCCGGGACCTCCACGTCACCCGTCCATCGTTTTCCGTCTCGCCACGTCACCTCCACGTGCGTCCGTCGTACATACTCCCATTCCATTGCATATAATGGTTCTTTTTCGTGTTTCTTAATGTATTTCACGTATATTTGCTCCGCGTTCTTTCAACCACCCGCCAGCACGCTTCTCACCATTTCCTCTGCATTTTTTCCCTCCATCCCATCTGCATGGCGTGTTTCCGCGTCCACAGTGTGTCCCCGCCTCCTCCATCATTCACACCCATGGTTTTCCTCATAGGTTCATTGTTTTGCAGGGTTATTGGAAGTGAAATTCTCCATGTTTCTGTCATACCATCTTAAATGGAGAGGTTGCAGGTAGAATTAAATCCGGGGGGTGGCGCTGCTAGAGAATTGTCAAGGAGAGCGGCTGATGGGATTTGCAATAAAGAAAAGCAAGATTTCGAGTTATAAAAATCTCCCATCACCATTAAAACCTGAGCTACCCTGTCAGAGGCAAATGGAGTGGCGGGATGTTTCAGTACAAAGCAGAAGGAAGATTAAGGCACGCTAACGAAGATCCAGAGCCTTAAATCAGTGTTTTCAAAGGAAGAGCAGTAGATCACAGACCCCGAGGATCGATCAAAGGATCCTGAGCGCAGGCAAAAGGTAATATCAAGGTTTTCGTCAGCAGAATGTTTTTCTTTATCAGGTACAGGGCACCCATACTGTTCTATTTACACACCGTGTCCCTGAAAAGAATTTCCGCCCTAACTACAGCTCAAAAACAGTCAGACATTTATGAGACAGACCTTCCTAGCAGATTATTTCATTTTTGTTCAAATCATCCAGGGGTACTTCAGCCAAAAGATGTCAAGATCAAATCTGGAGCAGATCATTCTCTCACAAGGAAGGTGACAGAGATTAAATATACAACATGTCAAGCAGGATGGGTTTCGGCCCTGCATTCATTATTGTGTTTAAAGATACATTTAATTCTCACCTACTCCTTCAGTCGATATTAGGCTCACCCTTTGCTATAAAGCACAGAAGGAAACATTGTAATGGTTGTTGATGACATATCAGTGAAATGCAAGTTTTCTCCTCCTGAGACAAGTTCTCTGTGTATATTGTAAGATAGGCTGAGATTTGATGTATTCAGACTGAATGTTCAAGCTATGGGCTATGATGTACCTGATTGGTGTTGTTTTTAATATGACAAGCATGTTTCTTTGGACCCTGATCTAAAGCAGCTGGTGATGTTTCCTCTTTCTCTGTATTTTTGATTGACTTTCTCTCATTGCATGTTACATTTCATTTCATTTCTGCTGGTAGGCAACAGAAGTATAGTATAGGATTCACCCTTGTTAGGTGCCCATAAGCCGTTTCTCTACCTGCTTCCGCTTAAGCTAATATGGGGATCTAATGCTGATTTATCTTGGATTTATTCCAATATAGTGTGATGACACAAGCTCGCTCGATGTATGAATTGATGAATTTCATGTTCAGATGTTCTTGTTAGGATTTAGTTGAATGTGTTGAGAACCTGGGAGGTCTAGAACCCCGTATCTACCTCACTAGGAGCTTTCCATCCCAATTAAATTTTTCCTAGATCCCTTGTTACACCTCTGATTCTGTCCAAGCAGGCCTGGAGTTAAATGACCTCTGGCCTGATCTATAGACAGAGTTGGTTGGTTCTCTTCCTCTCATTCTCTATCCTTAATGTTCCATTCCAAATATCTATTTCAAGACCCAAATGCTCTAGATGACTAGCTCAACTGAAAGCTTGCACATTGAACACAAATAAATCCTTTCTTGACTCCATAGCCCAATGGCTTTGATGTTCTCTGAGTTATCTATCTCTGACTAAGCTTCTTTCTTGCTCATCCTTGTCTTATATTGGCCCTTCTTTCCTGATTTCCTCCAACCAAACATAAACAATCAAACAAACAAACTCAAGCCTATAACTAGCCTAAAATCTTATACTTTGAGCTTTAAAGACATAAGCCTTTGGCCATCATAGAGAGATCCCTCTCTGGACCTAGGAGAGCTAGATCCTAAGGTTTGAAAGTGGTTCTATGTTGTCTCATCTTTTGGTCTCTGTCAACCTGGCCAAAACATGGGAACCCCAACATAATGGCGACTCCGCTGGGGAATTCTGAGTACATTTCACCTTTAAAAATTCGTAAAAAACCTCAGAAACTTAGAACTCTAGTTAGGTTGACAGTAAGTCACCCCTTTCTTGAATCAACCTCCATTATTGAATATCCACCATACTCTTAGACAGAGCCTGGAAAGGGCTAGGTAGCCTCCAGATCTTATCCTCTTTTCAGAGGTGACATATCTGGTAAATGCCCTCCCAGTCAATCTCTGGTTGGAGCTTGTTGTTTTAGAGGAGTTTCCTGAAAGCTGATAGTTCCTGAGCACTGTGGTGGATAGTGTACCCCTTAGAAACATCCTAAACCCTCCACCTGGCGACTCCATTGCTCCTAAACGTTAAAAGACTCCACTGGTGATGAGTAGGCCTGCTGATTATCTTGGTTTCACATCAGACTCCACTGGGAGACCAGACCCAAAACATAATGAAGACTCTGATGGGAGGCCAGTCCCTGAGAAAACATTAACCACAGTAGAAATAACAAATAGGGTTAAGCTGCTTAAGCTTATAAACAACATTCTGGCTTTCAGAACCATTCATACGAGAGCTTGCCCTGATCCAAACCCACCTGAAATAGTTGATAATCCTAAGAAGATCCTCAAGAGAACACCTGTAAGTAAGAGATCAACTATTTCCAGCAACATTCATAGAGCTAATTCTGCACCAGAAGATCTTGCAGCTCTATTAGACCCTTTCTTCGACCTAGACCTTCAAAACAGATTACCTAGAACTAGGTCATTCAGTGTTTCAGACCAGCCAGACACTAGGGACAGTGAAACCCCTCCTTCCACACCACCTGATTTTCACTTCCTTCAAAACTTGGGGCTCTCTCACCCTAGATCTGCTCAACAGACTTTCGCTGGTCTTAATATCCCTATCATTCAAATACCAGCTGCTCAAATTAACCCTTTGCCTCACCAGAATATCATCATGGCAGCTTGGTATGCACCTTTAGTTCTACCCCAACCCTTGTTACCCTTACCAAATGATTATCAATCAAAAATCCCACACTTCACGGCTAAAGAGTCCATAACATCACAGCAACATGTAGATAAGATGGAGGACTCTTTTGATTATATGGAAATTGATGATGAAACAATAAAAATGAGAATCTTTGCCCAAAGCTTAGGGGGTGAGGTGAAGAAATGGTTTAAAGGATTGCCTCCTGGCAGCATTCAAGATCTCCCTGCATTATACCAGACATTCATAAACAAGTGGGAGGTTAGAGCAAACCCTCGCCAGCTCCTTGCAGAATACATGTCCCTTAAGAGGAATGTAGGAGAGAGTGTTCATGATTACACCACTAGATTCAACAGCATTTATAATGCTCTCCCTCCACACATGAAACCTCCAAAAGGTATGGCCCTAGCAAAATATCCTAATGGATTTGATGCTGACATGGCCTATGAGCTTAGAGATAAAGAGTATACCACACTGGAAGACATGCAGAAAGGAGCCATAACCATAGAAGCAAACTTAATGGAAAAAAGGGCAAGATTAAAAGCTGAAAAGAGGGTAACATATAGGGATGACAACGTAGCTTCCACATCTGATCCCAAATATGACAAACTGTCTAAAAACGTGGAAGAGCTACAACAAATGATAAAGAGGATGGTTGTCCAAAACAACAACCAAAACAGAAACCATAACCAAAACATTAGAAGAAACAATGCTGCCCCCAACAGACAAAGAGATTTAGATCAGCAAATCATTCCCCCATTTCAAGAAAACTTTTTAGATGAAGACGAGGGAATCATTGAAGAGTCTGAAGGGAATGCAATAAACATGTTCGAAGCAGAGGACTCAATCCTAAATTATGATTCAGAAGAAGACCGATCCTCCACCACTGGTTGTGATGAGGAGTGGTTTGAATCTGAGGATTATAGATTAGGATTTGAAAATGCCATGTTGCAAGTCAGGGAACAATATGGACTTAGGAGCAAGAAAAACCAAGATACTCCCAAAGCCAAGACTCCTGAGATTACAATCAAGAAAAATCCTGACAAAACTTCTAAAGCGACTCCTGAGAATTTCAAATCAGCAACCGAAGGTTCTGGAAAAGATAAGGAGAAGGACAACCAAAACAATGAAAAACAAAGTCAATCAACCAGCAGTACTAGCACTTCAGTTAGTACTACTGATACCACTGTTTCAAACCTTGTGCATAGTGAGAAAACACCAAATGACTCAGCTGCCAAGGCAGCAAATAAAACAAAGTCAAGCGTTTCCAAGATACAGTCCACTTTCAATTTAGAGAGTGAGATTGCAAAAATCAAAATATCTGTACCATTATCTGAGATGGCCACTCAGGATGTATATAAAGGCCAAATTTTGAAAGCATTAAATCTAGGAGAAATAAATGATTCTGTAAATTTGAATGATGATCAACCCGCCCTGCTGTTTGGTCCAAAAATTGAAGGAAAGTTTCAAGAAGGGGTAGTTCCACCTTTTTATATCAGTCTCAACGTTCATGACAAGATCCTTCATAATGCCATGCATGACTTTGGTGCATCACACAATCTAATGCCTAAGGTAGTGATGGAGAGGCTAGGCTTAGAAATCACCAGACCCTACAAAGACTTATATTCATTTGACTCTAGCAGAGTAAATTGCCTAGGCCTCATCAAAGACTTATGTGTGAGTTTAACCCAGATCCCCGCTAAATGTATGGTCATGGATGTTGTGGTGGCAGATGTGCCACCAAAGTATGGCATGCTATTTTCAAGATCATGGGGAGCCAAACTGCAAGGAACAATGCAGATGGATGGCTCATATGCCACTATCCCTATATTTGGCCAACTTAGAAGACTGTATAGAGAGTCTCAGATGAAATTCTTAGTCAGTAGCCCCGAGAAGCCTGAAAATTCACCATTATACTCTGTACATACAGATCTAGACTCTTTCATTCTCTACAATGACCAATCCTCAGAAGAGCCGAGATCAGATAACGGAGACACAAACGTAGAGCTCATGGATTTCAACATAATGGCTACTCTAGAAGAATACGATGAAGAGGACCATGGGAAAAATACTGAAAAATGTAACTCTGAGGAAAGCAGAAACAGAACGAAAACAGCAAGCTAGCCACCTCCCTGACCTCCATACCCGTAATGAACTACAAAACAATTTGCAACCTAATGCAGACTCCCCAACGCAACATAATGACGAGCCCCTGTGGGAAATGAACTTCGATGGGTCCTGTACTAGGCAAAGTGCTGGAGCAGGAGTGTGGCTACGTAACACAGAAAATGACCACGCAGAGAGCCATGCAGTGAATCTGCATTTCAAATGCACAAACAATATTGCAGAATATGAGGCTCTCATCCTGGGTCTGAATTTGTTGAAAAAATTAGGAGCCCGTAGGATAGCTGTGAGAGGAGACTCAGAGTTAGTGATCAAACAGGTGAATGGTGAGTATTCAGCAAAACACCCCAGGCTTAGGGCATACAGGAACGATACTCTGGATTTGCTGAAAACGTTCGTTGAATATGAGTTAGTTTTCATTCCTAGGGGTCAAAATACAAAAGCAAATGGATTAGCTTGCCTAGATAGCTCATATCCTAAGGCCCCAGTTGACCAACAAATTATCATTCAGACCAAATTCAGGCCTGCAGTGCCAGACAATGAAAAATATTGGCAGGTCTTTGAAGGAGACAAACAGATCGAAGATTTCCTGGTGGGCAGGAATGAGTTTGAATTTTCTCATTTAGACTCGATCTCTGATGATAGCTACCCAAGCGAGGATCCCCCATATGAACAAGAAACACCCTGTAACATAGAAATAAATTATTTTTCTGAGCAAACTGGAAATCCAACCGAAAATTGCGAAAACGCAGATACCGAAGAGGTAGAGGTGCTGCAGGCCAAAGATAAGAACATACCGAGAGGCCTGGCACCCTTAGAGGACCTTTTTGACTTTGATGACGTAGCAAAAAATCCCACAATTGAACATGCTGATTCTGATGTGGAAGAATGCAACATTGGCACTGAAGACAAACCCAAAATGATAAAACTAGCCAAGTCTATACCTGCAGACATGAAGAAGAAATACATTGACCTGTTCAAGGAATTCATAGACGTGTTTGCATGGAGCTATGAAGACTTAAAGGCCTATGACACCAACATCATACAACACAAGATACCACTAAAGGAAAATCAGAAGCCTTTCAGACAAAAACTCCGTAGGATTAATCCAAAACAATTGCCTGCAGTGGAAAAGGAAATTAAAAAGATGTATGATGCAGGCATTATAGTCCCTGTAAGGTTTTTTGATTGGGTGTCAAACCTAGTGGCTGTGAGGAAAAAGACAGGGGAGATCAGACTATGCATAGACTTCAGGAACCTCAACAGAGCCTCCTTGAAAGACAACTACCCTTGCCTAGAATGGAACATATCCTACAAAGGGTGGTAGGCTCTAAAAGGATCTCCCTGCTTGATGGTTTTTCAGGATACAACCAAGTTCTGGTACTCCCAGAAGATCAACTCAAAACAGCTTTTACCACTCCATGGGGCACCTTCATGTACTTGAAAATGCCTTTTGGATTGATGAATGCTGGAGCTACCTTCCAGAGAGCGATGGACATAGCTTTCTCAGAGGAGATAGGACACTTCATAGTTATCTACTTGGATGACTTGACTGTATTTTCTAAAACTGAAGAAAAACACCTGAAACATCTGAGAAAGGTCTTTGAAAAATGCAGAAGGTACGGCCTGTCCTTAAATCCTAAGAAGACTGTTTTTGGGTTGCAAGAAGGTAAAATTCTGGGCCACATTATATCTGAGAAAGGGATTAGGATAGACCCACAGAGAGTTGAGGGAATACTTAAAATTACACATCCAAGGAACATCAAGGAGTTGCAGTCCTTTATAGGGAAGATCAATTTCCTCAGGAGATTCATTCCTAATCTTGTTGAGCACCTTAGAAAAATTACTGAAATGCTAAAGAAAGGTGCAGGAATTAAGTGGACTGTTGAAGCCAAGAAATCTTTTGAGTCAGTAAAACTTTCTCTCACTCAGGCCCCTGTCCTTATCATCCCTGACTTCTCAAAGGATTTTCTGATCTTTTCATTTGATTCCCAACACACCATAGCTGCAGTTTTGCTGCAAAAAAATTCAAAAGGTAATGAACAGCCTATAGCCTTCTTCAGTAAAGCCTTAAGAGATGCACCCTTAAAGTACAACATCATGGAAAAGCATGCATATGCTCTGATTAAAGCCTTAAAAGATTTTAGGGTGTACATTCTACATTCTCACACCATTTCCTTCGTGCCAAATATAGTGGTCAAAGATATCTTGTCCCAAGACCCTGATGGGAAAAGGGGCAAATGGATTGCTACAATTTTAGAATATGACATTGAAATAAAACCCACCAAGCTGATCAAAGGTCAAGGCCTGGCCCAATTAATGGCTGAATCAAACCTGCAAGCCTTGGATATTAATATGATGAATGCCTTAGATGAGCGAGAAGGATTGCCCCATCCAACTGTTAAGGAGCAGTTTCAGAACTCTCCTTGGTATACTGATATCCTTTACGTGCTCACAAACCTCAATGCCCCTCCAGAACTGTCCAAAACAAATGCCAGATTCATAAAACTCAAAGCTAGAAATTATTGTATTTTGAATGAGAATCTATATTGGAAAAATCTGAATGGCCTTTTGCTGAAATGTTTGTCTGAAACTGAAGCTGAAAGAGTCAAACAAGAATTCCATGCTGGGGAGTGTGGAGGCCACCTGAGTTGGAAAACCACTGCAAATAAGATACTCAGGGCTAGTTACTATTGGCCTACACTCTTTAGTGATGTCCATAAAATGATTCTTGCCTGCCACAAATGCCAAATCTTTGAGGGCAAAAGAAAGCTCCTTCCCCTCCCTCTGCAACCGATTACCATAGAAGGCCCTTTCATGCAATGGGGCCTAGAATTTATAGGAGAAATTCATCCTGCCTCCTCTGGACAACATAAATGGATCCTAACTGCTACATATTACTTCACTAAATGGATAGAAGCTATACCCACTAGGAATGCCACTGACTCTGTCATCATTAGGTTCCTAGAAGACTTCATCTTATCTCGTTTTGGTTGTCCAAGGAAAATAATCACTGACAATGCTGCTGCTTTCGGATCCAAAAGAATGGTTGATTTCTGTCACAGGTACGGAATAGCACTTGGACATTCAACTGCCTATTACCCCCAGGGTAATGGCCTAGCTGAATCATCAAATAAGAGCCTGGTCACAATCATTAAGAAGTTGCTGGAAGAGAACAAAAAGTCATGGCACAAAAAGTTGGTACATGCTTTGTGGGCAGACAGGCTCACTAAAAAGAAATCTATTGGCATGTCACCCTTTCAGCTGGTTTATGGGACTGAAGCAGTGTTCCCTACTAGTCTTGGAGTTCCAGTAATCAAGCTTGTTCAGGAGATCCAATCAGAGGAGAACAGTATGGTAAGAAGAATCAATGAAACTATCCATCTGCAGCAAACAAGAGAGCAGGTTTATAGCAGAGCTGTCAAAGTACAGGAAGGCATAAAGAGACAGTTTGACAAGAGAACCAAAGCTTCAGATTTCAAGGTTGGAGATAAGGTTCCGAGGTGGGATTCGAGAAGAGAGGACAAAGGCAAACATGGAAAATTTGACAGCTTGTGGCAAGGTCCATATATCATACAAGCCACTGTGGGTCCTAATGCGTTTTTTCTGCAGGAACTCGATGGAACAGAATTGTTTGGGGGTCCTGCCAATGGCAGGATGCTCAAACATTACTTCTATTGATTTGCCATTTCCAGTTTCATTTCCATTGTACATACCATTGCAGTTTTACTTTCAGGAAAATAGAAAAAATGTTCCAAAAAACAGAATGAAAAGAGAGGTTCAGACATTCTCAAAACATGAACCTCTGAAGTAAAAATCATGGCTCAAACCTGATCAAATTCCGAGCCAAAGGAAGAAGAATAGGTTGTCCTAATAAGCTCAAAATCTGGATCAGCAGCGAAAGAAGAACCAGCTCTAATATGCCCAAAACTAGAGCTGAAGCAAAGAAGAGAGGTGACTCAAATATGCTCAAAACCTGAGTCACAAGAAAGAAAGAAGAATGTTTCAAAGTTGCAGAATTCTATGTCTTCGCAGTTTTGTCTTCTACAAGTTTCTGTCCAACAAGTCAGACAGTCTAATCCTGGCTTGGCTGTATTTAAATTTCCTGTCTTAGAATGTAGGTGAAGAAACCTGTTGGACAGTTTAATCCCAACAGGTAGTAGATTAGGTAGAGGATTGTATGAGGCCAACAGTCTAATCTGGCCTCATGGAGCAATAAGGGTAGATTTAGAGTAGGTTTTTTTTTTGTTTTCAAAATAAAATAATGTAAAGGGTCTGCTAGTTCAAATGCACCCAAGGGAAAATTGTAGAACTGTAGTTTGGGTAGGTAGATTGGTTGGGAAATATTTTTGCTGGTGTTTCTATCATACTGTGGCAGCTAAAATCAAAGAAGAAAGATGGCTCATGACAGCAGGCATCTGGCCTACACCCAAAGATCATCTCTGGTTTCTTGACTCCTCCAAGGAGCAGCCATCCCCATGTGGAGCCACTGTTAGCCCCCCTATGGAATCCTTGGCAAGAAAGCTGGGGGCTAGATTGTTCTGGAGCCTCCAAGGAATGCCTTCCCCCCTGAAAATTCATCCTCCTTGGAGTCTCTTTGTGTTGTGCCTAGCATATAGCCCCTCTACTGATCCATTTCTCAAAAGGCCCACCATTGCCCCTCATACCCCTGCAAAACACCACATTGTCACCTCTATTCCCCTTTGTCTTCTCCCCAATTCCTCCCTTAATCTCCCCAAAATCCCCTTTGGATTATTCCTTTACCTTTTTTTCCCTCAAAATTCCCCTTAACCCTTCTACCGTTACCCTCCTTAGGCCTTGGAATGCAATAAAAGGGTTTAAAAACCCACTTTCCGACTATATGACAGGCCTAGCTCTTTTTCTGATAGCCCGCGCCCCCTCTCTTCCATAAAACCTGGCGCTGGAAACCAAAGCTAAACCCTCCAGGTGCTTTTCCCCTCCAACCCTTTTTCCGCCCAAAAAGTCATAAAAACCTTTGTAAATGCGCATTTTCGGGTTTTAAATCAATTTCTAAGGTTTTCCATCGGTTTAATCTTTCGATAAATCTACGCCGTCGATCTGCTCCACAAATCGGACGACGCGGAGTGCGGAATTCCCCGTGGACCCCCCCGACCGTACGCTGTTTCCAAAACGACGTTGTTTGTTACGCACCACCTTTGTTGGGCAGGCGATTTTCCCCGGAGAGCCAGCGATTCCACTCAGTAATCGCCGCGTGTCCTATGTACGAACCTGAAACCGCGTTCATTTCGCGCATTAATCTTCGGATGATAGACAGGTAGCGGAATAAATGATAGCCGTCAGATCTTGGAGCCCTCATCCAACGGCTGTCACCTCCCGAAGATGCACACCATTTAACACCCGTCCATCGTGCCCGCAGGCCCGCCTTCCGTCGTTCTCCTCCGTTGATCTTCGCCAGATCGACGGTCCAGATCTGTCTGTTCATCGTTGACCATTCCGTTGCCCCGGGACCTCCACGTCACCCGTCCATCGTTTTCCGTCTTGCCATGTCACCTCCACATGCGTCCGCCGTACATACTCCCATTCCATTGCATATAATGGTTCTTTTTCGTGTTTCTTAATGTATTTCACGTATATTTGCTCCGCGTTCTGTCAACCACCCGCCTTCACGCTTCTCACCATTTCCTCTGCATTTTTTCCCTCCATCCCGTCTGCATGGCGTGTTTCCGCGTCCACAGTGTGTCCCTGCCTCCTCCATCATTAACACCCATGGTTTTCCTCACAGGTTCATTGTTTTGCAGGGTTATTGGAAGTGAAATTCTCCATGTTTCTGTCGTACCATCTTAAATGGAGAGGTTGTAGGTAGAATTAAATCCGGGGGGTGGCGATGCTAGAGAATTGTCAAGGAGAGCGGCTGATGGGATTTGCACTAAAGAAAAGCAAGATTTCGAGTTCTAAAAATCTCCCATCACCATTAAAACCCGCGCTACCCTGTCAGAGGCAAATGGAGCGGCGGGATGTTTCAGTACAGAGCAGAAGGAAGATTAAGGCACGCTAAAGAAGATCCAGAGCCTTAAATCAGTGTTTTCAAAGGAAGAGCAGCAGATCACAGACCCCGAGGATCGATCAAAGGATCTTGAGCATAGGCAAAAGGTAATATCAAGGTTTTTGTCAGCAGAATGTTTTTATTTATCAGGTACAAGGCACCCATACTGTTCTATTTACACACCGTGTCCCTGAAAAGAATTTCCACCCTAACTACAGCTCAAAAACAGTCAGAAATTTATGAGACAGACCTTCCTAGCAGATTATTTCATTTTTGTTCAAATCATCGAGGGGTACTTCAGCCAAAAGATGTCAAGATCAAATCTGGAGCAGATCATTCTCTCACAAGGAAGGTGACAGAGATTAAATATACAGCATGTCAAGCAGGATGGGTTTCGCCCCTGCATTCATTGTTGTGTTTAAAGATACATTTAATTCTCACCTACTCCTTCAGTCGATCTTAGGCTCACCCTTTGCTATAAAGCACAGAAGGAAACATTGTAATGGTTGTTGATGAGATATCAGTGAAATGCAAGTTTTCTCCTCCTGAGACAAGTTCTCTGTGTATATTGTAAGATAGGCTGAGATTTGATGTATTCAGACTGAATGTTCAAGCTATGGGCTATGATGTACCTAATTGGTGTTGTTTTTAATATGACAAGCATGTTTCTTTGGATCCTGATCTAAAGCAGCTGGTGATGTTTCCTCTTTCTCTGTATTTGTGATTGACTTGCTCTCATTGCATGCTACATTTCATTTCATTTCTGCTGGTAGGCAACAGAAGTATAATATAAGATTCACCCTTGATAGGTGCCTTATATTTCCTGCTCTCCCTACCTCAATGTTTTCTGCTCATATGTGTATCTGAATGTTGATTTCAATTGATTTAACCAGTGTAGTGGATGTCTTTGCCTGCTCTCTGATGTATGAGTTAATCGAATCAGTATTTAGATGTTCTAGTTAGGATTTAGTTGAATGTGTTGAGAACTTGGGAGGTCTAGAATCCTGTATCTGCCTCACTAGGAGCTTACCATCCCAATTAAATCTTTCCAAGATCCCTTGTTTTGCCTCTAATTTTGTCCAAGCAGGCCTGGAGTTAAATGACCTCTGGCCTGATCTATAGACAGATTTGGATGGCCCTCCTCCTTTCATTTTCAACCCTTAGTGTCCCATTCCAAATATCTCCTTCAAGATCCAAATGCTCTAGATGACTAGCCCAACTGAAAGCTTGCACATTGATTACAAATAAATCCTTTCTTGACTCCATAGCCCAATGGCTTTGATGTTCTCTGAGTTATCTATCTCTGCCTAAGCTTCCTCTTTTCTCATCCTTGTCTTATATTGGTCCTTCTTTTCCTGATTCCCTCCAACCAAACACAAACAATCAAACAAACAACCTCGAGCCTATAACTAGCCTAAAATCTTATACTTTGAGCCTCAAAGACATAAACCTTTGGCTATCATAGAGAGATCCCTCTCTGGACCTAGGAGGGCTAGATCCTAAGGTCTGAAAGTGGTTCTATGTTTTCTCATCTTTTGGTCTCTGTCAACCTGGCCAAAACATGGGAACCCCAACAATAACAATAAGTTGACGGATGTAGCTAAGGATAGTTCCAAATTTGCGGGTATACAGGGAAGCATTATAGGAAAATATTTCCTTGAAACACTGGAATATGATTTAAATATCCAACATGAGATCAAGAACATTTTTATTACCAAATCCACCTTTGCCAAGTATACAAAGGAATATGAGATTCATGAGAGATTTATTAAGTTATCCATTCCAAGTGTAGAAAGGTGGGAAAAGTTATGCGAGATACTTGAGTGAAAAATGAAATTCTATCTTCAGCAACAGGACCAACATTGCAGTAAGATTCGGAAGGACAGATCAGCAACAACCTCATCCAAAATAGGGCCACCATTCGAGTAGTTCCAACCTATCCTATATTTTTTTAATCAAAGATGTAATCTGTTTTTAGATATTCCTAAAATACATCTTGATCTGTCATGACAAGAGTTTATGTAAATAAAATTATATATACTTCTCACTTAGAAGTATAGAGGGTTGATTTTTGCATCCAAGAAGGCTACTGTACATTTTCAAGTTTTGTGGACTGATCAATAATAAAGAATACTCTTTCACATGATTCTTGAGTCAAATTGTTTGTGAAGTGCATCTCTCACTATTTATGTGTTTATTTTCTCTATTTTTCATGCTTGTGTATTCATAATCTCAATTATTAAACAGAAAATTGAAGAACATAATTTGTATTAAAACACACTTTGATTCTAGATTTGAATAATTTTAATGTTTTCATCTAAAATTAAGTAAATGAATTCTTAATTTCTCTTTAATTAATAGAATTTCTTTCATCTCTTCTCTTACACTTTATTTAAATTGATAGAATCCAGTTATTTTGGCTACCTTGCCCTGTGAAACCTCTTTATAAAAACTAAAATAGATGCAATTTTAAGTCATAGACTCCATAGCTCAATGGAAATTGAGGCATATAATCAACCAAAAAAACCAAACAATCTCAATTCTAAGATCCAAAACCTGAACTTAATAGCTAGCCTAATATTATTTAGAAAAACAAAGGTAAATATGACAGAGATATCCCTTTGTGGAGTTGGAAGGGCTAAATTCCCAACTCCCAAAGCGGTTTTGTGGTTACCTCTATAATTTCTCTTACAACCTCGGAAATTATATAGTGATAATAGTGGGAACTTGGAAAAATCAATTCACCATAAGAAGGGTGATGAGCAAGAGGGTTATTTGTTTGGAATGCGAAAGTATCTTCATTTACATAATTACTCATGTAATTTGGAGGATATAATAACCATATATCACTTGGAAGGCAAAGCATATATGCGGCGGGACCAACTAAAGTGGGCCAAGAACATGGATGATAAGAAGGTAACTTGAAAGCAATTCAAGAAGTATTTTAAAAAGAAGTATCTATTAGATAACTATTATGTTAGAAATGTGCAAGAGTTCTTGGAACTCAAGCATGGAAATATGAAAATGGAGGAATATGAGAAGAAATTCCTTGAGTTGTTGAAGTATGTTGATTTTGTTAAAGATGGTAAAGTAAATATACACAGGATCTTGAGGATTTTGCTCCATAATATAGTGATAATGTCAAGTTTGATGAGACCAAGACTCTAGAGGAAGTATTAAAAACACCAAATATCTCTATTAATAGAATAAAAGTAAATATGCCTTCAAAAAGGCTCAGTATGAGAAGAAGAATTCTAAGGTGGAGCAAAGGAGGAAATGGAACACACCCACATTTTTCATGAATATTTATCACAAAAATTAGCAAGAAAAAACCACATGTAGTGAACCAAAGAAATTATAATAATTGGGCCCAAGAGGACAATATATCCAGCCATTAAGTGTTGGGTTGTTAGGGAGACCATATGTTTAAGGAATATCCTCACAAGGATTCCAAAATTAGAACAATGAAATTTTTTTAGGGAGATGATACAATAGAGGACATGGGTAGGAGAATTCCTATAATATATGTAGCCTTAGACAATAGGAAACTTAGTCATCAATCACATATGATAGAAGTTGGAGGTCTTTGTTGGTTCAACTAGCTATAGGGGAAAATAAGGGGATTACTGAGCTGGTAAAAGTGTGTCCAATATACATGAATGGTGTAAGTATCAAGACATATATAAATATTACTCCTTTGTATTCATATGATTTCCCCACAAGTTTGGATTGGTTGGAAAAGTATCATGTTGTCCTAGATTGTTATAATAAGGCATTCACTTCCCTTGATGAATAAGGAAACATAGGAAGGAGTGGTTAAATCCAAGACCTATTTCCATAAGGGAGATATTGAAAATTAAGATGAAGCAAAGTTTCAAAAATGGATTCCATATGTATGCATCCCATATAGAGGAAGAAGCCAAGGATAGTGAACCCAACATTGAGGATTACATTGTCCTAAAGGAGTATGAGGGTATTTTTAGTGATAATATAGGGTTTCCACCCACAAGAGATATCAAGTTTTCAATTAATTTGGTGAATGGAGCTACCCTAGTTTCAGAGACACCATATAGGATGAGAATACCAAAACTTAAGGAGTTACAAATCCAAACTGAAGTGCTTATAAAGAAGGATGCCTATACCCAAGTTGTCACCTTGGGGTGGCCTGATACTATTTGTTAAGCATACGGATGGTACATTTAATATTATGTATATAATTTAGGCAATTGAACAAGACAACAATAAAGAAAAAAATCCATTACGAAGAATATATGACTTGTTTGATAAACTGAGAGGAGCTAAGGTATTCTTCAATATTGATATAAGTTCTAGATATCATCAAGTTAGAATTAAAGAGGATAAAATTAGCAAGACAACCTTTATAATCATATATGGTCACTATGAATTTGTTGTGGTGAATTTCGGTTTATCTAATGAACCCACTGCCTTCATGTGCCTGATGAGTGGAGTTCTTAGAGAATTACAAGACAAGTTTGTCATAGTATTTTTAGATAACATTTTTGTATACTCAAAATTATAGGAGGAACATGAGAAAAATTTAAGGACGGTATTATAGGTACTTACAGAGCATCGATTCTATGCCAAAATGAGTATGTGTTACTTCTACCAAAAGTAGATTTATTATTTAATTCATATCATTTTGGAGAAGGGAATAGTTGTATACGTAGAGAAGATCAAAACTATCAGTGACTGGTCAACACCTAGACATGTGATAAAGATCAGATCTCTTATGGGATTAGAAATAAATTACAAAATATTCTTTGAGGGGTTCTCAAATATAGAACACCCAATCACCTCTTTGTAAAAGAAGGGTGAAAATGTTGAATGGGCCCAGGATTGTGAAAGGGCTTTCCAACATTTCAAAATACTTTAAGGAGTGCACCCTACATATAGATTAACCAAATGAGAAACTCATTATTTACACTGATGGATGGAAGGAATGGATTAAAAGAGTTGTTATTCCAAATGGACATGTAATATTCTTTGAGTGTTTATCCCATTAGTGGTGTATCATGAGTTTAGGAACTTTTGATATTTTGAGTTTCTTATAAGGTTGCTTCACTACTCTTTATTTGGCCTTGTTAAAAACATAAGAGTCTAGAAATTTGATTTCATCTAACTTATAAGGGGTGAATTTACCCATACCAAGATAACCTCCCCCTATTATGGATGCACCACAGTGTTGCACTTATTTTTAGGATAGGAATTCATAGTGTCCATGGCTCTTGAACCTATAGCATTCTCTTCTCTTTTATTTTCCTCTAGGAAGCTCCCTCTTATTTCTCTCTTATTCTATGTGGGTCAATGTAACACTTCCCAACCACCTAGCTGAGGTAGTTCCATCACTCAAACTTTCCTACAATACCATGTTAGAAAAATTTAACCTATTGATACCATAATTAACCCTAGTACCTGCATACTTGATGTAAAATTATACATAACACTTTGATGCAATATGATATGAAACATTAATATAATGTAAATATGAAAAAAAAACACATATCCACCACCACATATATAATTATGTCCAAAACACATGAGGAATAAGATGAACACATAATAAAATAATTATCTGACAGGAAGCATCAACTGATTACATACCTTAGATGTTCCTTCCAAGCATAAAATCCACTACTCTAGGTCTCTTAATAGTGGGTAACCCCTAAAAAACGACCATGAGTCCACATGGGGAAAGGATTTCATAAAGTCAAATATTGATCCGGATTGGATAATTATATTTTTTTCATTAATATTGATGCTTTTAGGGTGGAAAAATAAGAGAAATTAGCTTATAGGAGTAGTTTTAGTGATGGGACCTAGTTTGGAGAATTAGGGTCAAAAAACTTCTAGGGTCATTTTGAGGAATTAAATAACATTTTTAGGGTGTAAAACTTTGTTACTTAAGTGTGGAACCCGCTAGTATTATTATACGCTCAAATAAATTTCCAATGGTGTAATGATTTCATTAATTAGGGTTTGAACACAAAAGATATACCTCCAAGAAGTTGAGGTGTCATGTTTAACCATCATAATTTGAAAGGATGCCACATCAACCCCCATTACTCATGGAAAATGGGATAGACACATGGGAAACATGACTAAGACCATAGAATGGTTAAGTTATAACTCATATTGAGGGTTGAATGTGTCAAATTTAATCCATATTTGGTTATTGGGATGTGTTATAATCAGGTAGGAGGAAAATGGTTTTGGTTCTATTCTAGTGCATTTTGCTCCATAGTAGAACAAAGTACCTGTTTTTTGTAGCAGATCATTGTTCATAGGTCTCACTTGCTTGTATTTTCACCATTTCCATTTAGAGAAAGAGAGAGCAGAGTGACCTCACCTTCTAGCTAGATTTTCTCTCGAAGAGATTTCCTTAATCATATTTTAGTGTTATTATTGTTTGTGAGTGATTTTATTTTTATTTATTCTCTATTTTCCATATTTTTATATTTTTCATGCATAAGTAGAAAATAGTTACTTAATAAATCCATTAATATAAGGAAACATTAACTCTCATTGTCTAGATTTTGGATTTCACTAAATTTCTTACCAAATATGTTGTGATAAATTTTCCAATGAAATATATATGGAAAGTTATGGATCAGCTATGGTACATGACCAATAAAAAACATGCTCAAGTCCAACATATAAATCCCCAACAACACTCCTACCTACACTCTCTTGTCTCCCATTAGCCTATTCAACCCAATGTAGTGCAACCCCTTCTCTGCACCCACATTCCATCAGGTTGTGTCACTACCCTTATAAGGTTTTTAACTCAATTTGACCACAAATTATCCAAACCCTATGGGTTCCAATAGTTCTAGCTATCCTTAGGGGTGTCCAAGTACCCTCTATGCCCCACACAAGGACACCTATCCCTACAATTATCCTTCTAGGAATCCACCCTTACGCAAGGAAACCTAAGGAGAAGTGCACTCATACCAAAAATCATCTAGGATTCTTAGGGTACAGTTGATATACATCAATTGCCTCTCCTAAGAGGAAACACAATATTCCTGTTGATAGAAATATCAAATTGAATGTTGGAATGATGGTTTCATAAGCATGGTTCCCTCAGACATGATAGCCATATAACACCCCACCTTTTACATTAAAATATTACAATACATTTTAATGTCAACCCATTTACCTTTATAACTTAGGCAAAGAATAAAATAATATTTTCCTAACTTGGCCTCGAAACATATTTGTACACAGAGCTGCAGGCCTAACACACTCATACACAAAGGTGTGTAGTCCTCAACAAAATGTGGCTTACCAACCTAATTAGCATGTATTGACTTACCAACCTAGGTATCATATGTGTTCAAAAATGAAACAAGAAATTCTCAATTTGATTTTGCCTTAATTCAATTGAGAAAATTTGAATTTTCACATCAGTAGACAACTTGGATGATGTTAACTTGAGTGACATGGCTTGTGTCACCCAGTTTACCCAGTAAATTCGAGTTGGAGGAGTTAGAGTTAAGTTTAGCATGTGGGATTGCTAATTTGTAGCAATAAAGGTCAGATATCTAAGGTTGTTTTCAGTTAAACTAGTTCCAACTGTTGGAAGAACTAGTGGAGGGTCAAGTTGTGCAGTGGTACTTCAGTCAAATTCAATGATAATCCAGTTAACTCATCAATCAAACAAAAATAGCTAGTGCATGTAGATAATTTGAGTTACCTAGTTGATATGGATATCCAAGGTAGTGTAACATCATTTATAGACCATTTTTGAATGTACATGTGTTGCATGCAGTCAGATGATCAGCGTAAAGGAATTGCGCAATCAATTCAAGGATTTTTCTAAATAATAGGGGCCTAATTCGTCAAGGAACAATGCAAGGAAACAGGAGCTCAATCCAAGGCATAAATTAAATAAGTATGGGTCAGAAGCCTTCAGTGAGCATAAAGATAGGTTGTGCACTTGCACCATGAGCTCAGTTGAGCAAAGTAACTTTTTTACATCTATATTTCATTTGATTAATGTATGAGGCATTTAGGTTTTTATCAGATTGTTTTCCCCAGATAAAAATAATTTTTGCATGTGTGTTATTTCTTCATGCATGTCTAAAATTTTTGTTCTAAATTGTGAAACAATGTCTGTATAATAGTAGAGTAGGTTTTTGTTTTGTGGTTTTGGTTAAAACTTCATGAGCAGTTGAAAATATACATCCTAATTTATGCATGGTATCATGTTTTGATTCACAATAAAGAATAAATTCAAATTTGTTTCTCAGAGGTGCGAACTTGGAGATCAGTGTTTCAGGTTCTCTTTAGAATTGAGAATATGGCTTTAAATGGACTAAGGCTAGAGAATGCCTTGGAAGGAACCTCTAATTATTTTTAATGGAAGGATCACATGGAGGCAGTATTTGATGATAATGGATTTCTAGAATACATAAGTCATATGTTACAAAACCTCAATCATATGATGCCCAGAACCTTGCTTAGTGGAAGAAATATGTACCCAAAGCGAGGAGAATCATATTGGAGGGAGTACAAGATCATATTATCTATAATCTCCACCGAATGAAAACTTCGTTTGCGATGTGGAAATCACTGATAGAAGTGTTCGAGAATAATAGTGACCATAGGAAGTTTGCACTCAAGGATAAAATTCGAAGTATCAAGATGCATAAGAATG
Source organism: Pinus albicaulis (assembly GCA_034641835.2). NCBI lineage: Eukaryota > Viridiplantae > Streptophyta > Pinopsida > Pinales > Pinaceae > Pinus > Pinus albicaulis. Next base: position 987,436,769 of record CM076571.1, read on the forward strand.
ACATAATTATGTAATATCTGAGTAGGTCCACACTGTTAGTCATCAGTATTTTTTACTTGTTGGTGATGACTAGTTCAACAGCCCAGTTTTCCAATAGCTGATCCTAAAATTTGTCAAGTTTTCCAGCTGGGAAAACACCCATAAAACTTTTTTTGCTCTCCTTCCTTTCAGTTCACCCATGACAAGTTGAAATCCCATTATCAAATCCTACCTAACCTCATCCACACTAAGTCTGCCTGTCAGCTCTAAAAGGACAATCCAAGTCTGTTCAAAAGCCCTCCCCTAATTTAGGAAGTGGCGCTTTAAGGCATCTCACCCTTGGCAAACATCTAATAGACAAAAAACCTCCATCTTCTACAGACCAGTCATAACAGACCTTCCACTCTGCTAATGAAATTGATCACAGCTCTAAGTCGCGCCACTTACACACCCCTAAGTCCCAACAATACATAGACCACAGTCTCAAGCTGATTTTAGGTGTTTTACAGTGTTTTATGGATTGTAAAAAGATAGGAAACATGTCATCATCTCAGAAGACTAAATTCTTGACTCCACATTAGAAGAACAACTGCTTCTCAATGTGAACATGAGCCTGAGATACATCTGCAGGGCCAGGAGTTACTCATCAAACTCTTGCAACTTCATTCAGCATGATAACACAGTAAAAGAAAGACAACACTGTCAAACAGACTTGTAATTTGTCAAGGCCAAGAACCTCCTTCATCTATAAGAAGAAGGTTAAGGCGCCTCCTTCATCCATAAGCAGAGGGCGATGGCCATGGTTTGACTTGAAGAATTGCAATCTGACTGAAAGGAAAACTTGTCTTTAATAAATAGTGAAACAGTAAATAGGGTTTTCTAAAGGAAAATGATGATTGCAGGTAGAGGTGAAAGCAGTGATGTTTTCAAATTTGTTTTCTTGCCATCATACATAAGAAGAACCCTGTCAAGCATGCTCATCAAATGTCATCAGACATATTGCCAATTAAAAGGCCTCCTTCATTCATAAGTAGAGGGCCAGGGCATTGACCGTCTTCAAGGTGTGATTGATCAAAGATGAGTGCTAAGAAACAGTAAAGGATAACTGAACAGAGAAGCAAGGTAAGAGACCAAAAGGAAAGCAGGGGTACCACTGCAATCCAAAGAGGTCGAGCTTATCTCTTACCAGCTGTTCTCTCAAAAGACAGTTTGCAGTCAAAACAAAACCAAATTGAAGAGTGGTTGATGATTTGTGTCATTACACAGGAAAAGAAACTAATGATGATTATGTTTTAAGGAATACTGGTCTCTCTACTCATAAAAAGGTGTTTTTCAAATATGCTTATCATGGTTGAACAAAGGAAATCTGAGCTTATCTCCTCAAGAGGCAATTCAACTAAACTCAGTTGTTCATAATATTCAAAAAGGGGACTTTAGCCTACTTTCAGACTCTGCAGAGGATTTCAAAATAGATATAGACCTGTTCATTATTTAAGGGCCAAAGGTACCATATCAGTGCAAGTTGAGCAATCATAATTAGAGAAAGGTTGTGAAAACTGATAGTCAAAATGGTAAAAAGGGGTCTTGATCTCAAAACAAACTCTGCCATCATGGTCAAAAGGAAGCCAAGAATTTGTCAAAAATTCCATCCCCGACAGTCAAAAATAGGCTCAAATATCCCATCTCAGCAAATACAAAGGGATAGTAAAATTTGCATGGTTGTTGAATCATAATACCTCTGCCACAGTGAAAATAGGGTTAAGGAGCGCCCGGGAAGTTTGATTCAAAATGATTTTCTGACCAAACAGAGATGAAATTTACAAAAGTGAGGGAGGATTTTGTCCCTCATAGGTTCAAGAAGAAAAACCTCATTCATTTTCTACACATGTATCATGATTTGTGAGAAATGTAAAAATTTCATATGTCACGGGAGAATTTCTGCACCACGATTCATCATTTTGACCAGTGATGGGACAATCAGTTTTTGAACACCCAAATGGACACCAAATGAAACAAATCAATAATATTTTGAAATTAGACTTCTCTATATTTCCAACGAACCATCTCATGCCAAATTCCGACACCGGGAAGGCATCCAAAAGTAGTCTGCAATCAACGCTATGTTTTTCTGCACCAGCATTCACCATTTTTTACCAGTGACGGGACAGTCAGTTTTTGAACACCCAAATGAACACAAAATGAAACAACTCAAGAATATTTGGAAATTATACTTCTCTATCTTTCTAACGAGCCATCTCGGGCCCAATTCCGACACAAGGAGGGCATCCAAAAGTGGCTTACAAACAGCACTATGCATTTCTGCACCAGGATTCACCAGTTTTGACCAGTGTTGGGAGAATGAATTTTTGAACAATAAAATGAACTCCAAATGGAAAAATTCAAGTTGTTCTGGAAATTATACTTCCACATCTTTCCAACAAGCCATCTCGCGCCCAATTCTGACACCGGGAAGGCCTTCAAAATGGGCTTCAAAGTTTGGCGACGCGTTCAGAAATCTGCGCGGCGCGCTCAGGCAGAAAGTTTCCAAAGGAATGCACTGATGCGCGGCGCGCCTGTAGCATCAGTAAAAATCTCACCAAAAAACCTCCAAAAACTCATTCAAAGTGTCTCCAACTCTCAAGCAAAGATTGGCATCATGTTTTGAGGTACTGTGTCTTGCTGCCCCTTAAATTCAAGATTGCTAGATGGTGTTTGGGGTAGAGGAAGTCTGGTTTGAAACGAGATATGTTAAGTGGCTGTTTTGAAAGAGGGATAAGGTGCTTGATTTAAAATTTGAGTTTGCAATAACTATATTTTCCCGGCAGTAAGCTTAACCAAATGATGTTTTCCTATTAATGATTCAAAACCTCACAAGTTGCCCTCAAACAATATTGGAAGAAGAAACATAGGGTTTTGAAAGGTGCAACTGTGGTCCTATGTTCAAAATGGCAGTGGTCATTATATGAGAATTTCTTGACCTTCAAAACTCTCCTTCGTATGTTAAAAAGATAAAGGCAGTGTTGTCTCCTTTTTTACTCCATAAAACCAACTTTAAGTGTGTGAAGCTGTAGATCACCACTTGGAGGTATTATCAAAATCTGAGGTAGGAGAAACAGTAGAGGTATAAAGAGGGCAGTATTTGGTTGAGGAGGAGTTGATGGTTGATTGAATGCTACAGGGCTCTATCACCTCATCCTATAACACAGTAACCTTTGACTGTGTAGATGCATTTTGTTGGATTGTGTAATGGTGTTGAATATACTTGTTGAAAAGCATACAAAGAAGAGAGTAGTGTCTTGAACTAAGAAGATTGTTGTTCTGCCTTTACCCAAAAAACAAGGCTATCCTATGTCCTCCAAAGTACTAAAAGCTAGATTATGTTACCATAAGCTCAGAATATCATTTGATTATGTTGACAGTATGCTTATTCTTGAAACTGCTTGTTTTTTGGCATAAAAAAAGAGGACAGTGCTTTGCATAGCAGAGATCTTATATCAAAGGATACATTTTACACAGCATTCAAAACCAATTTTATCTTGATCAAACAGTAAGTTGACAGGGAAGGCAGATTTTTGTTTAAAAACACATTTCAATAACTTTTGAGGCAGTAAAAGCCTTGGTGTAAGTCAAGATATGTTGAGTGCAATTTTTGAAGAGGTTTACAGTGGGTTGGTAATGAAGTGTTAATTCAAGTTTCGAGCAGCCCAGAATTTCCCGTAATAGTGCTAAGACATCATACTCCTGTTCTAATGAGTTTTTCAAACATCAAGAACATTCTAACTATTGTAGCACAAAACACAAACTCTGTCAAGTGTGTGCACTAGTGAAGACGGTATTGAGGAGAGTTGATGTTCTTGTTTAAGGATCCAGGCCTGAAATGACTTTGTTTTCTCAACACTGTCATAGTAAAAGTAGTGTATTTTGATGAATGACAAAGGACCAAACAAACTGTCCCCTAAACAATGTTAAAGGGTGAAAACACTGTTTGAAGGCAGAAACACAGTACTGGAGCAAATGAAACAGTGGGCATGTTTTCAATTATGGTAATCATACATATGTTGCTTGGTCACTGTCAAAGGTCATCTCTGTAGGGTAGAAACAGGAAAAAAAATCACTACCACCTCTTTGACCTTAAAGCAAGCTGCAGTATGTGAAGCTATCACTACCATTTGGAGATGTATGTCAAAATCAGTGTGAGGGAAAAGCAAAGACAAGGAGGTTGTTGATTGTGAGGAATGTTTCTGTTTGACTCCTACAAGACTTTTTGTGACCACATCAAAAACACAATAAACTCTGATGACTCTACCTATAACACAGTCACCTTTGACTTTGTATTTACTTTTTGGTTGACTCTGTGATGATTGTTGAATCTACCTATTGATTGGCATACCAAGAAGAAAGAGCAATGTCTTGAATTGAGAAGGTGTTTGTTTTTCCTTTATCTAAAAATACAAGGTTGTCTATTGTCCTCAAAACACCAAAAGCTGGGTGACCTTACTATAAACACAGAATAATCACTTTGACTGTGTATTTTTTATTGATTGGGTTTTTATCCTTAAGTTTACTTGTTGAGTAACATACCAAGTAAAAGGCAGTGTTTTAGGAGGAGCAGAGACCTGATGTCACAGAAAACATTTCACACAACATTGAGGTAAATGAATCAAAGATTAAACAGTGATATCAACAGGAGCAACATGACAGTGATGAACAAGGAGGCTAAAGAGAAGCGCCCGGCACGGAAAGAGAAGAAGGTCACATCAGGACTTGAAATTTTGGCTTCAGTTTCATAGCATGTTGCTGAGAACCCTTGAGGGTCATACACACCAATTCTGGGCGCATTTTGACAACTTTTGGTTTTTTGGCATTTTTGAGTTTTTGGTCAAAGACTCATAAATTCGCCATTTCATTTTGAGGATTCGTCAAGGGAGGAGAATGGTACCATCGGATGCCATAATTTCATGAGCACATCCTCAGCGATTTTCAGAACATTTGGAGATCTTTTTCCCCCTCAAAACAGTGAAAAATGCTCACTTTTTGCACACTCTGCCCGGTCTATCAGCAGACTGTAATTTTCTGGCTTTTTTCACACAGGTGCAGATTTGGAGGAATTCCAGGTATCAGATTGGGAAAATTTCAGTTGCGCCGGAAAGTAGACACACAGAGCTTTCCAACGAGCTATCATGAGCCTCGTTTTGACACCAGGAAGGCTTCCAAATGTTTCCGGCAAGTCAGGGGACCTTTTGCTGATGAAAATTTGAAGTATTTTTGTAATTTTTGAACCTCTAAAATCTGTTTTTTCCAAATGTGCGTTTAGCTATTTTTGCACATGGAAAATGATGCAAAGTCAATTATTTTTCATTTTTTTAGCACTTTTTAGATATTTTATGAGATATTTTTGTGCCTTGGGCTTTGCAAAGCCTCAAGGACAAGTTTAGATATTTTGATTAGGCCAATAGGAGAGGAAGTTGAACCATGAGGTTTTCCTCACTTGAGCCTATTTATTCCACAAGCTCTCATTTTTAAACAAGGCTGAACTTGAGAAGAGAAGCAATATATGGTCTTATGAGATTTGGAAGAAAATACTTGTGTTATGCTTTTGGATTTCCTCTTGGATGTTCTTGGATGGATGATGAAGGATTGTTGATGGATTCCATGACTTGGTAGAATGGTATAGTGTCTCTTGCTTTGTTGTTGTCTTCTAGTTTTCATTCATGAATACATTTTTCTTGCTTGCTATAGATCAGTAGAGAACAAATTTGAGATATGCCCATGGAGGCACCTCAAATTTCCTGAATCTTCATAGCCTTCATGTTTTCTTCTTCCTTAGTTGCATTAAAGAATTCTTAATTGCTCTTTAACAACTTGAGGATATTGTTGCTAGTTTCATTCATAGTTCTATGCATGTTAAGTAGGATGTATGGTGTGCCCTGCTTACCTATGACTGTCCATAGTCCCATCCATGAAACTGTCTCTTTGACTGATTAGATTATCATCTTGTTGAACCAAGGAGGCCTAGTTCCGATCTAGCCCTTTGCCTAAAACTATGCGAATCTTGTTATTCAAAGTGCCCAATAACTTGAAGTACTGTGTTTAGGCGTTTCGACATAGTTTTTTGAGTTTTTAGTCCGTCTTATGTGTTTTCCCCAAAGTATGATAGCCATTTCCCAAAGTTAGAGGGTCTTATACTTCTATGCATGGCTTGAATGTTTGTTTCTATGTATTGATTAGTTTATAGTTACATTTTGCATGATTAATGGTTTGCCCTACCATGTTTATGTTATCTATTGAACCAGTGATGCTTGAAACTCTTTGTTGTTCACAAACTTGATGTCCATTTACTCCAGTTTTCCCAAAGATCCTTTCTACCTTGAATCAAATCGGCCCTTCAACAGCCTTGTATCGTCATCTAATAGCTTTCTTGACCTTTTGACCCCATAGCCCAGTTAATCTAACATCTTGTTATCTATTTTATATCTTTGATCAGTTTCATCCCTCACAACTTAAAAAACAAAAATCAAAAACTTACTTCATAACTAGCCTAAAATCAAAACACAATAAACAAACACACAGATATCCCTTACGCATATAGAGAGAGCCCTCTCTGAGTCCAGGAAGGCTAGGTCCTCGGGCTCCAAAGCTTGGTTTGATGTTACACTTTCATTTGGCTTGCCAATCAGCCAAATCACAGGACCCTAACACACACAGTGTCATGATGAACTTTGGGGGGTCATCATTAATTTCCCTGAAGAAGACTTGGTAAGCCTAGCCCTTTTGGGCTTTCCCAAAAGTTGGCATAGCTATCAAGATTTGGTGAATGGGAGGGAGAAAATACCAAATTGGGAGCACTTATGGTACGATTTGGTTCATAAGGAAATAAGGTGGAATAGCAGAGACGAGAATTCATCCAAGGGCAAGGATGAAGAAAAATTTGCAATGGTTGGAAAGGAAAAGAAGGGAAAAGGGAAGAAATCCCAATCTAAACCAGAATCTACTCGAGGGGGCAAGAAGAAATATTTGTAAAAAATTAAATGCTTACATTGTCATGAATTCAGGAACTATACAACGAAGTTTCCACAGAAGAAGAAAAGAAATAATACCTCAGGAGGAGTAGCAGGTGAAGCCTTGGCTTCATAGTTCGAGCTTGACTTTACCCTCATTGCGTGTATGTCCAACACAATGATGGGGAGTGTGTGTTACTTGGACTCAGGTGCCTCATTCAAGATGAAATGGAATAGAGACCTTTTCAGTGACCTGGAGGAGAAATACTTGTAGATGCACATTGAGATGGGGGATGAATAAAGGTACAACATGAAGGTTGGTATAATCACCTTTCAGAGAGAGTCAAGATTCCCCCTCAAGCTCAAGGATGTCATGTTCATTCCGGGCCAAAGAAAAATCTTGCCTCTGTTGCAGTTTTGGAAGACAGTGGATATGATGTGATCTTCAGCAAAGGAAAGGAATTCCTTATAAGCATAGTCACGGGACAAGTGAAGCAGATTGGGGTTCAGGTGAAGAACCTGTACATTGAGCTAGATGTGGAGGATTGTGTTGCATTGAGCACAAACGCATAGAAGGTGCAGAGCTAGGACATCGGTGAACTTTGGCATAAAATACTCGGCCATTTGCATCATGGTGCTTTGAATATCATGTAGCAGATAACCACATGCCTCCCAAAAGGAGCACTTGAGCAGCAGGATATATGCAAAGGATGTATCTTCGAGAAGTACACAAAATCCTCTTTCCATGATCGAGATAGCAAGGTGCATGAAGTCCTAGAAAAGATCCACTCTGGTGTCTTTGGACCTTTCTCGACAACCTCCACTTCCGGGAAAAATTATTTTGTCATTTTTATTGATGACCTCACGGAAGTGTTGGATCATCTTCATGCAGTAGAAGGAGGATAAATTCTCCAATTTTGTAGAATTCAAAGGACTGGTTGAGAAAAAAATGGGCAAGAAGGTGAAGGCTCTCAAGAGCGATAATGGAGGTGAGTACATGTCAAATGAGTTTAAAAATTTCTATGCAAAAGAAGGCATTCGACGAGAGTTGATAACACCCCACAACACATAGCAGAACAGGGTGGCTGAGAGAAAGAACCGTAACATTGTGGGAGAAGCGAGGGTGATGTTGCATGAGAAAGGACCACCTCTGCACTTGTGGGCCCGAAGCATGCAACACAATAGTCTATTTGAAAAATCGAAGTCCTCAACGGATTTTGGGGCATGATTATACTAGAGGAGGCTTTCTCGGGAAGAAAGCTGGATGTGTCAAATTTTAGGATTTTTGGAGCCTGTGTCTACTACCATGTCTCCAAAGATGCCAAGAAGAATCTAGGGTTGACAACAGAGTTGGGGGTATTTGTGGGATACACAGAAACTCCCCACAGCTACCGTGTGTACTTTCCATCCCTCAGAATGAGAGTTGTGTGAAGGGATGTAAAATTTTATGAAGACTAAGTGATGTTTTTCTCTCTTGAGAGGGAGCTTCAGATCCCACTAGAAGAAGAGATTTTAGCTCCAAAGGAGGAACCTCAAGAATTTGTGGAGCAACCATAAACTGAGGAGAAGAGAGTTGAGATAGCCATAGAAGAAGGACCATCTAGAGAAGGCAAGAAGAGGACCCAGGAAGCTAAGAGAATTGTGCAGGATGCAAGGGAGAATGTGGGTGCTCCTTCAAATCAGATCAGGCATAGAAGGTGACCAGATCGGTACATTGGCTACATGGCTCGAATGACTCAGATTTTAAGAGACTAAGTCATCGTCATTCAAGGAAGCGGTAGAGAAAATTTTATGGGTTGATGCAATGGTGGAGTACAAACACATTGTAAGAAACAATGTTTGAAAAGTGGTCCCAAGACCAAAAGACAAATTAGTTGTGGGTTTGAGATGGATATTCAAGTTAAATAAGGAAGAAAACAAAAGCATAAAAAAGTACAAGGCTAGATTTGTGGCAAAGGGGTACTCTCAGGTTGAAGGGATTGAATATCAAGATACCTTTTATCCTGTAGCAAGGTACTCATCCATAAGATCAATTCTTTCTCTGGTTGCACAAATGGGGTGGAAGATCCACCAGATGGATGTGAAAACAACATTAATTCCTTAATGGAGTTATTGAGGATGAGGTGCATATTGAGAAACCAGAAGGCTTCGAGACATTTTATCGACAATATCATGTGTGCAGACTCAAGAGAGCGTTGTACGGGCTTGAGAAAGCACCCCATGCTTGGTACACTAGGATTGATTATCTAACCGGTTTGGGCTTCACAAAAATTGAAGTGGATGCAAACCTATATCATATTTTGGTAGAAGGTAAATTGTTGATTATTGTCTTATATGTTGATGACTTGATTTTAAATAGTGATGAAAAATTCATTAGATCTTGCAAGGAGGACCTTGCAAGAGAGTTTGAAATGAAGGAAATGGGTCTCATGCACTACTTCCTCGGATTGAAAGTGTGGCAAGAAGATGAGTAACTATTTGAATCTCAAGGAAATTGTGCCAACGAGATACTTCATATGTTCCACATGTAAAGATGAAAACCCATGTAGACTCCTCTAGCAACCAACTGGAGGAAAGAGGATGCCACATCAAGTGAGGAAGTGGATGCTACTGTTTACCAGTAGTTGGTGGGTTCATTTATGTATCTTGTGGACACATGAAAATATATTTTTTATGCAGTCAATCATTTTAGCCAAGATATGGTTCGATCGACCAAATTATTTTGGAGGGAGGCTAAGCATGTTCTATAGTAGCTCAGAGGAACTACCTAGTTTGGACTATGGTACAAATGAAAGAGTGAGTAAAGTTGCATGGCTTCACAGATGCAGATTGGGCGGGGATTCCATCAAACAAAAATAGTACATCTGGTGGAATTTTCAGTGTTGGTTTTACATCGGTTTCTGGGCACAACAGGAAGCGAAGATCTGTGGCACTTAGCTCGGCAGAAGAAGAATACATGGTCTTTAGTCAAGCAACATGTGAGTCTATCTGAATGAGAAATATACTTATTGGATTGTTTTTCAGATGATGGATACAACTATGATCTATTTTTATAATCATAGTTGCAACAATATTTCTGAAAATCCTATTTTTCACGATCGATCCAAGCATATAGATATTCGATACCACCATCTACGAGATTGTGTGCAGAGGTGGATCATGTTGTTGTGGTACATTCTAAAAAAGTAACAAGATGCAAAGATTTTTCCAAAGGCATTTTCAAGAGGTAAGTTTGAGTTCCACAAGTGCAGGATAGTGTTTGTTGATAATCCCTTTCTTGCTGAGAGGGGGTGTTGAAAAATGCAGCAAGAAATTCTCAATTTGAGTTTGCCTTGCCATTGAATTGAGAAAATTCAAATTTCCACATCAATAGACAACTTGGATGATGTTAACTTGAGTGACATGCCATGTGTCACCCAATTCACTCGGTAAATTTGAGTTGGATGAGTTAGATTTCAGTTTATCGTGTGGGATCGCTAATTTTTGGTAATCAAGGTCAATTATCTAAGGTTGTTTTTCAGTTAAACTAGTTCCAACTGTTGGAAGAACTAGTGGATGGTCAAGTTGTGCAGTGGGACTTCATTCAAACTCAATGATCATCCAATTAACTAATCAATCAACCCAAAATATCTAGTGCATGAAGATAATTCGAGTTACCCAGTTGAGATGGAGATTCCAAGGCAGTGTAACATCAACTGTAGACTAGTTCTGAGTGTACAGGTGTTGCATGCAGTCAGATGATTGACCTAAATCAATTATGTGATCAAATGGAGGAATTTCGTAAATAATAGGGGCCTAATTCCTCAAGGAACAATGCAAGGAAATAGGAGCTCAAGACAAGGCAAAAATTGAATAGAGTCTGGGTCATAGGACTTTAGTGAGTAGAGAGATATGTTGTGCACTTGTAGGGTGAGATAAAATTAGAAAATCAATTGTATTACATCTCTATTTCATGTTATTAATGCAAGAGGCATTGGGTTTTTTAGAAGATTTATTTCCCTGGATAAAAATACTTGTTGCATGTGTGTTATTTCTTCGTGCATGTCTGATTTTTTGTTCTAAATTGTGAAATAATGTCCATAGAATAGTAGAGTAGTTTTTTTTGTTGTGATTTTGAATAAAACTTCATGAGCAGTTGAAAATATATAGCCTAATCTCTATAATATGCACATATAAATTACAATTCATGGTTCAAGTTAGGGATATTACATTCCTGTCCCACTTATTTATGCATTCTGTTCAATGCATCTAGATACAAGTACAATCAAAATTTACAGGAGTTGCATAAATTATTGTTGCATGTTCCTTATTAGTGCATCTAAAAAATCTACCATTTTTTAGAGTAACTCAAACAATTTTGCAACACTCTCACTTGCAGATTTTGTTGTAGGGACCAAAATTATCAGCAAGTTAAGTATTTTAGGCTTCCTTGATTAACTTTAAGAATATAACACACTAATTAAAGCACATAATTATGATTTTATAAATTAGGAACATGCACTCGAAAACTAATTCAAGTACCCAAGAAATCTATTCAAATATTAAGAACACATTGGTGAAAAAATACCTTCCAAGCCCACATTTTCCATCAAAGAATATACTTGAGTGCAATATAATAAGTTCCTGTTGAAATTGCAACAATAAAGTCTCAATTTTGATTTTGGCTTAATTAAAATTGAGGAAATTCGAAATTCCACATCAATAGACAACTTGGAGGAGTTAAATGAGGTGACATGTCTCTTGTCACTTAGTTAAGAACATTGAATTTGAAGTTAATGTGTTCAATTTTAGTTTACTTGAGTTTATTCCTAAAAAATAAGAGTCTAGCTCAGTTAATTCGAGTTAGGGGCATGAAGTTCAGTCATGTGTAGTGGGTTCCTAATTTTAGGAGCCTAGGTTGAGTTAATTTCAGTTGTAGTAATTTAATTCAGTTAAATTGAGTTGTGGTCAGTTAAACTAGTTCTAACAGTTGGAGTAACTAGTGGAAGGTAAAGTTGTGGAAGTGGAACTTCAACCACACTCAGTGATCACCCATATAAATAATCAATCAACCTAAATTAGCTCATGCATGCAGAGAATCCGAGTTATCTAGTTGAGATGGATATTTCAAGGGAGTGTACTATCAGTTGTAGAAAATTCCAATGTGTACAGGTGGTGCATGTAGTCGGAAGGACCTAAGGAAATTGCGCAATTCAATAGTTGGAAATTCTTAAATAATAGGGGCCAATTTCCCAAGGGGACATCACAAGGAATTAGGAGTGTAATATCCCAAAATGGAATAATGCATTGATACACAAGCACAATATTTGTAACACAGAAAATGTACATGTAAAGATTGAACAATCATAGAATGTACATAATAGATGAGCCCTTTTATTATTATTGGAGATGGATAAACAGTACATAAATGCTCAAATAGATGTACTCAAGCCAATACATAGGCTAGAATGGCCCTGAAAACATGCCAAAGCAGGCACTGTGTAACTGGAGAGTTGTTGGAAGCAAATATTGTGTTGTCCCTTCAGCAGATGATGTACATATGACTGATGGCTGAATATGGAAATGAAGATCTATGGAAATTTGGAGCTCTGATGATGCCAAGATTCTAGATCTAGGTTCTATGATGGCAACCCAAGATAACCTAGAAAGGAAATTCCAGATCTATGAGATTGGAAATTTACCCTGTTGGGGTTTGATCCCTGGTCTGCTGGGTTATGCAGATTTGAAGCTAGATTTGACAAATATATGGATGAAATATGTAACAAGATCATATCTACGCTTGAAGGGTTGATCCCCTCACTAGATCCTCAAGCTAGAAGCTCAATATCTAGCTCCTCAATCCTCCTCTGAAGTGTTAGTGTCCCGTGATTTGGCTGATTGGAAAGCCAAGTGACAGGGTAACATCAAACCAATCTTTGGAGCCCAAGGACCTAGCCTTCCTGGACTCAGAGAGGGCTCTCTCTATTTGTGTAAGGGATATCTGTGTGTTTGCTTATTGTGTTCTTGATTTTAGGCTAGTTATGAAGTAGGTTTTTTGCTTTGGTTTTTAGGTTTGTGAGGGATGAACTGATCAAAGACTAAGATAGGTAAAAAGATGTCAGATCAACTGGGCTATGGGGTCGAAAAGGTCAAGAAATCTTTCAGATGGTGATACAAGGTTGTTGAAGGGCCGATTTGATTCGAGGTAAAATGGATCTTTGGATAAAATGGAGTGAGATGGACACTAAATTTGTGAATAACAAAAGATTCCCAATATAAATAGTTCAATAGCTGACATAAACATGGTAGGGCTAACCATTAATCATGAGAGATGTAACTATAAACTGATCCATGCATAGAAATAAACATTCAAGCAATACATAGAGATATATGACTCTCTAACTTTAGGAAATTGCTATCAGACTCTGGGGAAATACATTTAAGACAAACAAACAACTCAAATCACTATGAGGAAATGCCTAAGCATAGTATTTCAAGCTATTGGGCACTTTGAGAGCAAGATTGCATAGTTTTAGGCAAAGGGAAAGATCATTACAAGACCTCCTTGGTTCAACAAATGACAATCAAACAATGAAAGAAAGGTTTCAAAGGTGGAGCTATGACTAGCCATGAGTAAGCAGGGCATACCGTGAATCATACTTAGCATGCATAAAACCATAAATGAAACAAGCAAACAATTTCTTCAGTTATCAAAGAGCAATCAAGGATTCTTTGATATGACTAAGAAGGAAGAAAACATAGAAACTATAAAGAAACAGGAAATTTGAGGTGCCTCCAAGGGCATGTCTCAAATATATTCTCTATTTTCTTATAGCAAGAAAGAACACGGAATTATGAATGAAAACTAAAAAGCATAACAGATAGGGACAATATACCATTTTACCAAGTCAAGGAATCCAACAACAGACCTCCTTCATCATCCAAAAACATTCAAGAAACTATCCAATGCATGAGACAAGTGTTTCTTCCAAGCTTGTATAACCATATTGCTTCTATTCATCAAGTTCAGCCTTGTTTACAATGAATTCTCATGGAATATATAGGCCAAGATGAGGGAAAACCTCCTAGTGCAACTTGCAATCTCATTGGCCCATAAAAAATATCTGATTTTGTCCTTGACGCTTTGCAAAGCCCAAGGCACAAAATATCTAATAAAATATCTCAAAAATGCTAAAAAAGGAAAATATATTGACTTTTCATAACTAATCATGCCCAAAAATAGCTAAACGCACATGAGAAAAAGTCACTTTAGAAAGGTACATTTTTCACAAAAATACTTAAGAAATATATCAGCAGAAAGTCCTCTGTCTTGCCGGCAACATTTGGAGGCCTTCCCGATGTCGAAACGAGGCCTGTGATGGCTCGTTGGAAAGATTTGGATGTATAATTTCTGGAACAACTTTAATTTTCCCAATATAATGCCTATAAGTCTATCAAATACTGAACTGAGTGAAAAAACCAAAACAAATAGGCCTTGCTGATATGTGGGCAGAGTGTCGAAAAAGTGAGTTTTTTTGCATCTTTGGGGGACCAAAACAACTTCAAATGCTCTGAAATTTTCTTAGTAGATGCCCCTAAATTTGATTCATCCAATGGTACCACTCTCAAGAGTTGAGGAGGCTCCAAACCAAAATGGCGGCGCCCATGATTTTATGCAATTAGGCCAAAAAATGTCGAAAAACAAGAACATGTCAAAATTTGCTCAATTTTGGTGAGCAAGTCTCTCAAGGATTTTTAGAAACATGTCTAGAAGCTCGGGCCAAAATTTCAAGTCTAGAGGTGTCTTTCTCCTTTTTTCTCACCAGGCGCCCTCTTTGGGCGATTTTGAGTTTTTCTTGTGCATCCTTCAAATTCTTTTGGGCAAACTAATTTGGCTTTTTGTAGCACCTGTTGCTTCTGAAACTCTTCACTGACTTACCAAGACCAAATTTTGAAATGATCATTGGAAAAAATATTCAATCAAGACACCTTTTACTCCTAACAAATCAATTTGTTTCTTTGATGTTAGTAAATAAGTATTTGTCAAAATGAAAACAAAATTACTTTTCATCACTGTGTTTTGAACAAAGGTTTTTAACAAAATATGTTTGTGGTTTTTTGAAATGAAGTCTCCCTTTGTTTTGGTACAAAAAACCCTTTTCCTCAAACACTTCCCCTTTTGAAATCTCTGTTCTTGAAGGTGAACAAAAACCCCTTTCAATTTATAAAACTCCTTCTCCCAATTTCCATCTTTCCTTTGTGAGATCATTGCCTCTTTGTGGTTTTGATGGACAAGGTACTCTTTGAAATCATTGTTTTCAAAGACTCCTTCAAATTGATTTAAAAACCATCTGCACACACTCTGTTTTGTTTGATTTTGGAGACTGGCAAACCTTTACTTCTTCATAACACAAAAGACTTCCTTCAATTTTCTACAAAGCCTTATCCTTTAATCATTGTCTCTCTCTTTTTAAGATGATCATGGTACTTTTAAAAACCATGTTTTAAAAGAATCGTTTCAACTGACAAAAATCTTCATCTTCTAACCACTGCTTCTTCTCTAATCTTTTAAACAAATTTCTTTCAACACCATTGTTTTATGTATTGCACACCTTCAATTTGAAATGATGACTGTCCATGTTTTAATCACTGCTTTCTTTGTGCTTTAAACAACAAAGGGACTGGTTTAAAACACTTTTTTTTCAAATGCTCCTTCAAACTGATCAAGACCTTCTAATCAAACTGATGTTTTTCTTTTAGAGACTACTTTCAAAACTGTACTTCTTTGAAACTCATAAAGACCCTTTTATCTTATGAAAATAATTGTTTGACAAAGAGAATCCTTCGAAATATTTTGAAACCTAGCTCCTTTTCATGTTCCATTTCAGGGGTGTCAATAGGACCTCATCCTCTGCTTTTACTCAAATCCTTTAAGTTCTTCTATGGTTTTCATGTGAAAAGAAACAGTCAATGGCCCTTTGATTAGAATAAAGTTGGTGCTTTATCTTTGAGGGTTCCCTAAGTTCTCACATTGATCTGCCAAATCAAACTCTGTTCATACATGTAGCAACTCACCAACTACTTCGTCATCATAGTGAATAAGAGCATAAACAAGAAATGTTTTTCGAGACTATAAATTCAATTTTTTTAAGGTCAGGTCTTCTTCTGAGAGCAGTACATAAGTCCCAAACTGATCCATGACCTCTCCTCACCAAATGAAGACAAATATCCATAGCTGACTGCAGATCTCCAGTTGTCCCTTTCATTACAGATTTTACACTGTTCTCCATAATGATCTTTGTAACCCCTTGTAACCTTCAACTTGGGACTAGAATCTGTTTAATAATTTTCAATGTTCAGAAGACCGATATATGAGATCTGGAAGGATGCAATAAAGGCTCTCAGACACTAAGGCTTCCATCAACCATTCTCCTCCTAATGGAACCCCAATAGCTAGAGCAATAGCCCGTGCTATTCCAGAAGTCAATAACCCTGCTGCATCTGAAGAATGCACTTCATTTTGTGGTGGATTATGGACTGCAACATCGAGACTTGTATTGGCTCTTTGAATGACACCCCGAACATACTGTGGAAAGTAATGAGAAAGGCCTGGAATTTGTTGCAAAATATAAGAATTAAAACTTGCTGTTGTTATTTCAACAATCTGCACATGATGTTTTACTTGAATTTTCTTGGTGCAATTCTTCTCTGTCATATCCAGAACAAAATCACCATTGCAGCCTTTTAATCACTGGGTGTTGCACAGGCGCGTCGCACAATCACACAGGCATGTCGCGCTGTGTGTCAAAATACGCTGTGAAAACCTATAGCTGCGCTGCACAATTTTTCAAACGCGCTACGCACATTTGCAGCCCGTTTTGGAGGCCTTGCCGGTGTCGGAATTGGGCCTGAGACAGATCGTTAGAAAGATGTGGAAGTTTACTTTCCAAATATGCTTGATTTTTTTCATTTGGTGTCCATTTGGTTGTTAAAAATTTGATTTTCCCAACACTGGTACAAAATGGTGAATCCTGGTGCAGAAATGCATAGTGATGTTTGCAGGCCACTTTTGGATGCCTTCCCGGTGTTGGAATTGGGCCCGAGATGGCTTGTTGGAAAGCTATGGAAGTCTACTTTCAAAATTTTCTTAAGGTTTTTCATTTGGTATCCATTTTATTGTTCAAAATTTGACTGTCCCAACACTAGTCAAAATGGTGAATCCTGGTGTAGAAATTCTCCCATGATAGCTGTATTTTTTACATTTCTCACAAACTATGATACCTGTGTAGAAATGGAAGGGGGTTTTTCTTCTTGAACCTATTAGGGAAAAAAATGTCTCTCACTTTTGTCAATTTCATCTCTGTTTGGTCATAAACACATTTTGAAACAAACTGCCTGGGCGCTCCTTAACCTCTGTCTTTTGCAACCTTTGTCATATTGAATGGAATGTTTCTTCAACCTTAAACAATGGTGGGCCCTCTACTTATTTATGAAGGAGGCCTATGTTTGATAACTTTCATGTTTCTTCTAAAAAATCTGTCTTGTATGGAATGAAAGGAGTGCTGAAACTTTCAGACTTGGATTGTTGTTTATAGAGGAGTCCATTATCAAGACAACCTTGCAGCCTTTCAATCAATCATAGGGTAAATTGATTGCTTCATGAAGTAAGGAGGATTTTTAAAAATTTGTCTTGATTTTCTACTCTTTCATGAATAAAGTCATGCCATGATAATTTCCTGAGGCCTTATGTTTATGATGAAAAGGGGTTAATAACATTTTCCATTACAGCCTTTGAAGTATAATGAAAAACCCATTTCTTTTGAACTGATGAGGGTCCTTTCATATGCATATCCTCTGATTTTTCACCAAGGAGATTATCATTTTTATCCTTATTGCAGCTTGTCAACACCATCATGAATTTCTCTATCATCTGGATCTAGTTCTGAAAATTCTTGTTCTAGATCAATGCTTGCATATTTTTTATTAACTCTTGCTCTAGAACAATCATCTGGATCAGCTTCATCTTCAGTTTGTATTTGTCAGTGAAATAGACCTGACAGCAAGAGCTGTAAAATTCTCTCCAGTCAATATTTATCAAAACTCTGCAAAGGGCTTATGTGTGCCAACTTTTATGGAATTCTCATCTCCATCTAGAATGTACACAAGCTCTAACCCAAGTTTTTGAGGATGATTTTGAGGACTTCTAGATATTTTTGTTAGCCATACTAAAAGCAAAAGGAAACCATAGATTCCAAAGATAATGAAAGGACCAAAGACTCCTGTCTGTGCCATTATAATGGGTGAAAAAATTGAGCTCATAACACTTCCAAGATGAAATCCAGACATCAAAAACCCACTGCCCTTACTTGTTCATTATGGGGAAACCACCTTGAACCATGTTTTTCATGCATGGCTTAACTACACCTTCTACAATTTGAATAGATCATTTCAAGGAGTAGCTGTGCTTTTTTTCTTGATTTAGTCAATAAGGGAAATCATCACAAAAACTACTGTTGTAGCTCTATTCAATGACCCTTTAGACCTATCATGAGGCCTTCTCTTATTATCTGCTGATGGAGGTCTTTATAGACAGGAATAAGAGGTTTCTTCAATACTATAATATCATTGCTTTGCTTATGATGTAATACCAGAAATTAGCTTATAAACTTTCAATTGTTCCCACTGATTTTCAACTTTGACTTTTCAATTGAAAACTTTCTTAAACATAATCCGAACCTACTAATGCATTTTTTGTCTTATCCCTTGGAAGGAGGTGGCCTACAATAGCTCTGAGATCACTTAAAACATCATGACCCTCTGCTTCTTTAAATTAGGTTACATCTCTGTTCCTAAACCATATGCTTTTATATTGGAGAAGGTTTTCAGCATGTCACCCAACCATCTGCTCTCTATTGGAGGAGGTTTTACAGTCATGACATTTCATCTATTTCCCAAACTATGTCATCTTTCTTTGCCACACATGTCTCTACTTGGTATATCAGAATAGGTAATAAAGTGAAATTTTGACAATCTACTATATGAGGCATATTTTGAGATATGTATCCTTTGTCAAATATCTTTGTGAACCTTTTAAACAAGAAACCATATGACATGTATTTGTAGATTATTTTCTTGCTAGTCATCACTTAATAACCTTTTTTTGACTGTGTTTGCAGAGGTACATTGGATTTTCTCTTTGACTAGTGTTCTTATCCCAGGCTTGAGGTAGCATAAGAAGTATTTGTCTTCTTATGTACTATGATGATAGCCTCGAGAAAAATTATGCAGCATTACCTCTGAAAGACACACTGAAACACTGCAGATCAATCTTATATCAGTTTGGCTTTTGAAACAATGTACTCCTGCTTTCTTTTCATTGCAGATGCTAGGATTTTTCTCGGATTTACAGGATATTATCGAAGGTTTATAGAAAAATTCACCAAGATACCATCTCCACTTTTCAAATTACTTACCAAGGACTGTGAATTCAAGTGGAATCCTGATTGCCAGTTAGCCTTTGAGACCCTGAAAACAAAAATCTCTGAAGCACCTATTTTAAGGGGACCTAATTGGAAGTTACCTTTTCATATTTCAACAGATGCCTTAGATACAGCTTTAGGAGCAGTATTGGGACAAAAAGACCTGATTCCTTATGCCATCTACTATACCAGTAAAAATTTGACTCCTGCAGAGTTAAACTATACTGTAACTGAAAAAGAGTTTTTAGCTGTTTTTCATGCCATAAACAAATTCAGACACTATATAACAGGCTATGAAACTTTTGTTCACACAGATCACTCTGCAATTAGATATTTAATGAACAAATCAATTACTAATGGCAGAGTCATAAGATGGTTATTGCTTTTACAAGAATTCAACATTACCATTCTAGATAGGCCTGGAAAAAAAACGCAGTAGCTGATTTCCTATCTAGACTCCAAAACATCAAAGACAATACTCCAGTTGAAGATCAATTCCCTGATGAATATCTTTTTCCAATTTCTAATCAAACTCCTTGGTTTGCTGACATTGCTAATTATTTAGTTTCAGGGAAATTTCCTTCAATAATGAATGCAAGAGACAAAAGAAATATCATTTATGACAGTGAAAAATATTCATGGGTTGCTAATGAGTTATACAAAACAAGTCCAGATTTTATCATTAGGAGATGTGTTCGGGAAGATGAGATGCCTGAGATCCTCAAGGCATGTCATGATGAACCTTGTGGCGGACACTTTGCTGATAAAAGGACAGCTTATAAGGTCCTTCATTTAGGATACTATTTGCCATCCCTTTTTAAAGATGCTAAAGAGTATGTCAAAAGGTGTGACAGTTGCCAAAGGGTAGGGAAACCTTCTCCTTCAGGTGAGATGCCATTGCAGCCTCAGGTACATATTGAACCTTTTGAAAAATGGGCTTTGGATTTTGTAGGACCTATTAGTCCTCCATCAAGACAAAAGAAATATATATTAGTTTTCACTGATTATGTTACCAAATGGGTAGAGGCCAAGCCATTACTTTCTGCTACTGAAGCATCTGTAGTTAATTTTCTTTTTGAGGATATTTTTACTCATTTTGGTGTCCCAAGGGAAATTGTTATAGATCAAGGAGCTCAATTCACATCAAGGCTAGTGGAACAAATGATGGAAAGGTACAAAATCAGACACATAAAATCTACTCCCTATCATCCATAAGCAAATGGTCAAGTGGAATCTACCAATAAAGTCATTGAAGGGATCCTAACAAAAACTGTTCATTTACATAGAAGAGATTGGGCAGACAGGCTTCCTGAAGCCTTGTGGGCCTATAGAACTACATGGAGAAGCACAACAGGTCATACTCCCTATGAACTTGTTTATGGAAAACAAGTTTTGTTTCCCATAGAGTTTCAGATTCAAAATTTTAAAATGGTAGTTCAGCTAGGACTTGATCTAACAGAAGCACAAAAGCACATATTGGAGCAGATTAATGAATTGGATGAGATCAGAAAAGATGCAGTCCAGAAAACAAGTATAGTCCAACAACAAAGGACTAGATGGCATGATAAGTACATCAAGGAAAATAAGTTCAAAGAAGGTGACTGGGCTCTCTTGTTTGATTCAAAGTTCAAAGATTTTCAAGATAAATTCCAAAAACATTGGCTTGGGCCATATGAAATTATGAGAATTTTTGACAATGGAGCAATAAAAATCAGGACAATAGATGAAGAGAATGTCACTTTTCTTGTAAATGGTCATATATTGAAGCTGTATCATAAGCCACTTTCAAGAGAAGAATTTGTCAAGAGATTCCAGGAAAACAGTGATGTGAAGTTAATGAAGAAGAATTTTTCTTCTTCATCAACTTAGTTGAATTTTTCTGAATTCAAATGAAAAAAAAAAAGTATAAAAATGAAAAATAATCACTAATTAGCATGTTTATACAGAAAAGATAAAGTGAAAAGAAGAATCCTTTTGACACTTTAGCTTTTCAAATTTGTTTTTTTTCTGCAAGCAGCTATCACAAAATCATAGGTCTCATTCCATCATGTCTCACTTCATTCATATTTCATTCACTCCATTCATTCATATTTCATTCATTCCATTCATTCATATTTCATTAACTCCACTCATCCATACTTCATTCACTCCATTCGATGGTCCACCTCATTTTCATCTCAGATTTTTAAAATTTGATCTCTTTCTGCAATTGAATATTACAAATCATAAGTTGCAGACCACTTTTCATATTTCACTCCACTTTACATTTATAATCCATTTCATTCCATTACATTTCACTTCACTCATGCTCCATTAAACCATATTTCATGATCCATTCTAATTCACTTCATACAACATTCCATTCCATGTTTCAAAGCTCCTACAGGTATATTCTACAGTCAGACATTCTGCAGCCAACTAGACATTCTGCAACTAGATATCCTGAAGGCAATTATCCAGCAACCACTTGTTCAGTAGCAAATTGACCCTGCACACCTATGTCAACAAGAAAAATCAAAGGGATTATGAAGACTGAAGAATCAATGATTTTCAAAGGAGGACAAAGCATATCAAAACCACAAAAATTAAAGGAAAGGCAAAGGTAAAGTTGTGAAATTATTATGATGACAGAATATGAAAGTTATAGTATAGTTAAGTCATGTATGATTCAAAAAGTTGTTTTGTTTATTCGTGTTGATCATGCCTATTAAACCTATCATAAAAACTTTGGGCAAAATCCCTTTCATTCTGCCATTTCAAATCATCATTTAAAACTTAACGGTTAAGTACTGAAGTGACCTATTCGGTCACGTCACTAGCCGAAGTATTCAGTGATGATTTTGAATTTCTCACGAGATGTTTCCGTGGTATTTTTTTCCATGATGGCTCTCAAAATCATTAATTTGTGTGAATCACCCTCACCATATTTCACTCATTCTATAACCTCTTCATGTCATCCTTCCGTAGCTAATTCCTACTGCATAAACAGAGAAGGCACCTTTGGGGTAAAAACAACTCTTTAACAGCCATTTTCACCGTAGATAGAAGAGCAGTAAATTGAAGGTTGAGAAGAGAAGCCATGGGTCTCATAGTAAGGTCCGAACCAGTCGGAACCAAATACTTAGAGGGTTACCCACAGATTAGAGAAATGCTACAGCAGGTTGGGTGGTTACAGTTTTTGGAAAAATTCAATGGTTTTCATAAAGAGGTAACTAAGACATTTGCACGGTTCTTCAATGGAGAAAAAGTTGATATAGGAGATGTTAAATTCACTATTACATAATCTTTCATTGCAGAAGCAGCGGAATTACCCAGGCAAGGTGAACGATGGTTCAAAAATAGGGAATTTCATAATGAGGCATGGAGGAAAATGCTCAAAACACCAGGTATGGATATTTACATTTTTAAGAAGGGAATTCCTAGCTCAGCACTGAAGAATAAATGGCGGAATATGTTGCTCATTTTGAAAAAATTTATAACTTGTGAGGGAAGGTTTGGTACCCTCTATGTTTATCATATTTGGTTAATGATGCATTTCTTAGATGAAGAAATCAATTTACCTTTTTTCCTACTTCATAATCTGAAGAGAATGGCCTCTAATGTTCAAAAGAGGGTTCAATTCCTGGAAACCACTTTGTACCACCATGGCCTAGTTAAAATCCTAATTGAACATCATTTGAGAAAGGTGGGAGACAATTGGGATGAGTTTCTAGTAAGGAATCACTTTGAAGAACCCAAGGAATCTCCATCTGAAGGCAAACTTATAAGAAGAAGCAAGAGAAGGAAAATTTCCAAATCTGTTGAAACTAAAATTGGTAAGTCCATACAAGAGGACAGTGAGGAGATAATTTCTGAGAAATTGGCTGAAATTAAGAAACAACTTAAAAAGGAGAAGATGATAAGAAGGTATGCCAAGGAGAGAGGTGAAGGACCATCTCAACCAAGACGAAGCCACAGACTTAGAGGTATATTGAAGAAAACAGGGATTAGACAAACGAGAATCATAAACATTGAGGATGAAGAGACACCAACTGCTAGATCACCTGAGTACCAATATGAAGAGGATCTTGATGAAGAAACTCCAGAGATAGACCCAGCACAACAACAAATCTATAATTATGTTGAGTCATTGGAAAAGAGAGCCTCAGAAAGTAGAGGAAGAACTCCTAGCCCATCAGAATCTGCAATTGATGTACTAAGAAGAGACAAATATGAGTTAGAAGTACTCAATAGGCACATAAAGAATGAAAATGAAATTTTGAGGGAGAAGGTTAAGCTGAAAAGTGATATGAATACAACTCTCTCTCTACAAATGGAAAAGTTGTACAAGGCTAGTGAGAAATTGAAGAAGAAAAACAAAAAGTTGAGCAGGGCACTTATAAATTTGAGATTCAAGTTGGTCATAAGGAAGCCTAGGAGGCCATTGAATATCAGGCAAAGCAAAATAAGGAGCTTAGATGTCCTAGCAGAAGTCTCAGAATACATGAATTGATTGCATGAGGACATGCAAAAACTTTGCAGTGGGGGTATGTTGAGCCCCAAAGATGTCCTTTTCTTTCACCCAATTTCACTTCATTTCCTTTGTCCCTTATCAATTACAGGCTTAAATGATCAATAGGATTAATTAAAGTCACTTTAGGAATGTATACAATGACTGACTTGCTATATTTTTGTGGTTTTGTTGTTGTAGTAATTTTTTACTAGACTCAGCTACAGAATGCAGCCATTCTGTAGCTAGTCGCCTATTCCGCAGCTATCTTCATGTTCTCACAAGTTACAGGTGTCACTTCAAGGAAAAACGCATATGGTTGAATTCCACAACACTCCCCCATCATTTCTTGCTCTCTACGAAGTCTGAGCAAGAATCTACAGGTGGTTATGCACGTGGAAGAGATCAAAACTAAGAAGCAGATTCCTACCAGGACAGGGACTCTACAGATGTCTCCAGCAAGAGTACAAGGCTTCCACAAGAGTTCTAATTTGATTTTAATTAGGAAAGACACTTATCCCTATTTCCTCTCAAGGGTAGTTATGTATTTCTTTTATAAGAATGACTCGGGAGACTGAGAGACAGTTAGCTAGATTGATGTTTTGTTGTTAGATCCCAAAAGTCTGTAATACTCTGTTTCTGAAGAATTTTCCCTTTAATGAAAGGCATTCAACTTCATTTCATGATCTAAGGCAATCTTGAGGAGATTTGTATGCTAATCCGGTGGTAGAGGGCCCCTACTTCCCGAGAATCTTTGTGCACACTGTTTAGATAAGTAACTTTAGCCTTGTTTCATTCCTAATTCAAGTAGTTTTCTAAACTTTATGTTTTTATGCTCATTCACATCAAATGTTACGCCAATCTTGTTCTTATGAATTATTCAAAAATATCACTAACACTGAATGATACATAGCTGTAGTATTCTAGAGCTTAGTTGCATTTTCCTAAACTTTATGTTTTTATGCTCATTCACATCAAATGTTAGATCTAGTCGTGTTCTTACGAATTGTTCCAAAATATCACTAACACTGAATGAGATATAGCTGTAGTATTTTAGAAATTAGTTTCATTTTAGTTTAGTTGTAAAACTCCGGAGGTTAATGGCACTCTAGTTCAATTCTGTTCACTGTATTTCAAGTTTGATTGATTGCATTCTTGTTCAGTTCTGTTTAATGTATTTCAAGTTTCATTAGTTAGTTGTATGCTAGTTCTGTTCCATTAGAATTCAAGGCCTTCATTATTTACAAACTACTCTTGTTATTAATCTCTTCCAACACATCATCATATGGACAGGAATCAGTGATATCAGTTCAAGGCCTTGACTGTTCTGCAATCTCTTATAATATTACAAATAGTCTTTTTCCAAAACTATTCCAAAATATTTCTAACTTTTGAATGAGGCTTAGTAGTGACAATTTGAGTTGCAGAATGAATTAATTTCAGTGTCATAGGTTAATTTAGAAGTAGAGTTCCTCACTATGTTGCAGACTATCTTTTCCAAATGTGTTCCAACAAATTTCTAGCCATGGATGAGATTTTCTCTGTGATATTGTAGATTGTTGTTTACTTAGAAGAACCTCATTGCATTAAACTTATCCTTTTCTCAAGTTATTCCAACATATTTCTAATGAATGAATTGGACTGAGTTCATGTTATGAGTTATTTTTCTTGTCAAAGTTTTTCATTTTCTGTTTTCAAGTTCCATACATAGTTTAGAATAGGTTTTTCTCTTTTTTAGTGTGACCAACAACTTCTCTTTACCAACACTTAGTTCTTTTCCTCTTAGAATAAAAACACAAAACCAAAAACATTGGAAAAACACTAAACACAACTTAGTGAGAAATAGATACCTAGGCACATATAGTGCACTTCACTTCAACAGTTTACTAGCCCTGGTTGATAATTTATGACATCAATTTAGGAACACTAACATCTTTTTGACAACTTGGAATAGATAAGTTAGAGATGACTTCAACTTTTGACTCATCAACTCTTATCCCATCCCCTGAAATGTGATGTCCTAAAACAATTCCTTCAGAAAACATCATAAAACACTTCTCATGACTTAGTGAAATATTTTCTTCTTTACATCTCTTTAAAAAAAATTCCAAGTTTGCTAAGGCTTCTTCAAATGTGTTTCCATAAACTGTGAAATCATCCATATATACCTCCACACAATCATGTATTAGATCTGAAAAAATTCCTAGTACTGCCCTTTGAAATGTTGCAGGTGCATTGCATATCACAAATGGCAATACTCGGTAAGCATAGGTACCCCAAGGACAGGTAAATGTGGTTTTTTCTTGGTCCTCAAGTGCTACTTGAATTTGATTATAACCACTAAACCCATCTAGGAAAGAGAAGTACTTTTTGCCAGCTAAGGTATCTAACACCTGATATATGAAAGGTAGGGGAAAATGATCTTTAAGAGTAGCTTTGTTTAATTCTCGGTAATCAATACATACCCTCCATTTACCATTTTTATTTGGCACAATTACCAAAGGAGAAACCCACTGACTATCTAAAATGGGATAGATAAAGTTGACATTTAACAATTTCTTTAATTCTTCTTTAACAATTTCCCTAAGATTTGGATTCATCCATCTTTGAGGTTGTCTAATTGGTTTACAATTTTCCTCTATGTAGATGTGATGAGTGCAATTCTTGTGGCTTATCCCTTTCATATCAGTGTACTCCCATGCATATGCAGAAGAATGTCTCTGTAATATCTTAACTAGCTCTACTTGTTGAGATTTCTCTAGGTTCTTGTTTATGTTTAAAGTTTTGCCTGGAAATATCTCAATTGTAGAGCTGCCAAATTTATGCATGGAATAGAGAGACATCTGTCTTGATGATAAAAACTCAATGTTGGATTCTTCGTGAAATTGTTCATGTTTGTATTCCGAAGAGGATTCAAAGTTTTCTAAGGTATTCAGAATCTGGCTATCTTCACTAATTTCTGAAATTGTGAAGAGAGGTTGTAAGTCTTCTTCATCCTCTATCCATTGAGTATCATCTAATTCTGTAAATTTTTTTACTGGAGGATACAAGGTAAATTTCTTGGTTGAACTACCATCAGAGATGTACATATCACTGGATCTACAACTAATGAAAGCATCATCTGTAGCTAACCAAGGTCTTCCTAATATAATAGGATGCCCTCCTAGATTACTCTTAGGAGTTAGGATCATAAAATCCACAGGATACTCCCAAGAATCTAGGGACACTGGAATGTCTTATATTACCCCATCAATTTTGATCACAGATCTGTCTGCTAATTGTAATAATGTGGGTGTAAAAATAAGATTAGGAAGTTTCAGTTTATCCATGATTTGTCTACTCATGATATTGATTGCTGCTCCTAAATCAATAAGTGTGTTTTGGATCTCAGTTCCATTGATGTGTATTTTAACAACTGGATTTCCTGGGTCTAGATACTTTGGAATGGCAATCTTACCCATCATGATATCTGCTATTTTTCCTGCCAGTTGAATTTTCTTTGTCTCTCTTATTCTTTTTCCTATTTTCTTCATGCTCAACTCCTTTATTGTCTTTGCTAAGATTGGAATTTCCTTGATAGCTTGCAATAATGGGATCTTAATACAAACATTTCTCAGCTCATCTAGGAAATCATAGTTAGGCACCATAATTTGTTTTTCTACACCCCTATCAATTTGTAATCTTTCGGGAAAGGGAGGTGTAGAAGTGGATGTTGATGGCTGCTCTAATATAGGAGTTGAAATTATTGGTTCTTTTTGTTTTGATTTTTCAATGTTTGGGTCTTGGAAAGGTGTGTTCTCTTCAAGACTTTTATTCACCAGTAGAGAATCTTCCTCAGAATTTTTTTTCTCTTGTATGATTACAGAAGGTTTCTTCTTTTCAAGTATTCTTCCAGACCTAAGTTGAACATCACTAAGGTCTAAAGGAGTAATCAAATAAGTTGGAAATTGTTGGCCTTCTATCATGTATGTATTCTGAGGATTTTTATTGTTGGGGTTTGGTATGGGTTGGGCAGGTAACTGATTTTTTTTCTGAGGAAATGGCAATGGAAGTGGTGGATTTTGAGGATTTTGTTGAAAATTCTGTTGAGGAGGGAAATGTGGATATGGTGGATATTGATAGTACTGAGAGTATCTTCCATAGGGATTTTATGCTCCTTGTGCCCAAGTTTGAGATTGATTTTGAAATTGGGGCCAAGGTTGCTGCCAAGAATTCCAATTTGGTGGGGGTTGATTATACAGCTGATCATGGAATCCTTGTGTTTGAGGTCCTTGCCAAGGCCTTCTAGAGACAAAATTGAGAGATTCTGTGGAATTTGTAGAGGTTTCTTCTTGAAAGACAGCTTTAAGACCAGGAAGTGAAGGACAACTCTTGGTCTCATGTTTTTCTGAAAAAATTACACAGGTCTCTACTACTTTTGCATCCAAAGGGCACTCTCTCAAGGCATGCTTCTTTCTACATTTGGGACAAAAGATTGCTAGGGAATCAGATTCAGTTTTCTGCTTGTTTTGTAACTTAAGGGTGTCTATTTGTTCACTAAGACTCCCTAAAATATTAGATTTGAATTCATTAAGCATATTTCCTATTTCTGCCCTACTTACTGTCCCAAAAGCAGACTTACTTGCCCTTGCAAGAGCAGGGTCTCTTGGTCCTTTTACAGTTTTAGATTTCCCTCTTGAAAGGTCGATACATAATTCAGCTATTTCAGGTAATGTGAGCTGATATATATCCCCTTTTCCCATCATGTTAAGGATATATAACCATTCATCCCTAATTGTCTTCAATAAGAGAGCTTTCAAAGTGTCTTGATCTAAGTTTTCCATTTTTTCCCTCTTGATGTTATAGTTAAACCTCTCCAACAAATCTTCCAAATTTTCATCCTCTTTTTGTAACATTTTAAACACTTCCTCCTTATGGCTGACTGGCATACAGTAATCCAAATACCTCTCTATAAATGCCTGTTTCATGTCTTCCCATGTCCTAATAGAACTGTTGATCAAACTCATAAACCATTTTAATGCTGCTCCTTTCAATGTTGAAAGGAACAGTTTAAGTTTTTGGGCATCTTGAAAATAATCGTAGGTTCTACATAGGACTTCAAATTCAAATAGGAAGGTTTCAGGATCTTCAGTTTTGAGTCCATAAAAGTTTGGAAGGACAGAGGGTGAAATTTTTTTCATAGTTGCATTGGTTTCTTCATCTACTATAGGAAACCCAAAAGAGCTTCCCATTTCTCTTCTACCTCTTCCTCTGCCTCCTTCTCCTCTACCTCTACCTCTACCCCCTCCAAATAGTGTGTGTTCTCCATTAAAAACTCCTCCTACCCCTTCTTTTTCCATAGTTGATTCTTATGTGGAAGTTTAAAAGTTTATGTCCCTAGCAGGGGTCCCAGAATCTTCTTCTAAGACAGGTTCAATGGATGAAGTGGAAGGTATTTCTAATGGAATATCTGATCTTAAGTTCTCTGGAAGTCTAGGATCAGTAAAGGATGGAATGTGGGTTTGTGTTGGCTCTTGATCTTGGTGAAACAAGTGGTGTTCTAGGAATCAAGCTTCTGCTTCTTATGAATCTACCCCTTGAGTCTCTTTCTCTACGCATGTCATTGTTTTTGGGAGGTAAGAAACAAGGCTACCTAGTTACACTTCCTCGGCAACGGCGCCAAAATGTCTGTTCAACTTAGTTTTCCTAAATTGATTTCATAAATTATCAACCAGGGCTAGTAATCTGTTGAAGTGAAGTGCACTATATGTGCCTAGGTATCTGTTTCTCACTACGTCGTGTTTAGTGTTTTTCCAATGTTTTTGGTTTTGTGTTTTTATTCTAAGAGGAAAAGAACTAAGTGTTGGTAAAGAGAAGTTGTTGGTCACACTAAAATAGAGCAAAACCTATTCTAAACTATGTATGGCACTTGAAAACAGAAAATGCAAAACTTTGACAAGAAAAATAACTCATAACATGAACTCAGTCCAATTCATTCATTAGAAATATGTTGGAATAACTTGAGAAAAGGATAAGTTTAATGCAATGAGGTTCTTCTAAGTAAACAACAATCTACAATATCACAGTGAAAATCTCATCCATGGCTAGAAATTTGTTGGAACACAATTGGAAAAGATAATCTACAACATAGTGAAGAACTCTACTCTAAATTAACCTATGACACTGAAATTAATCCATTCTGCAACTCAAATTGTCACTACTAAGCCTCATTCGAAAGTTAGAAATATTTTGGAATAGTTTTGGAAAAGAGGCAGTTTGTGAAATTATAAGAGATTGCAGAACAGTCAAGGCTTTGAACTGATATCACTAATTCCTATCCATATGATGATGTGTTGGAAGAGATTAATAACAAGAGTAGTTTGTAAATAATGAAGGCCTTGAAGTCTAATGAAACAGAACAAGCATACAACTAACTAATGAAACTTGAAATCCATTAGACAGAACTGAACAAGAATGCAATTAATCAAACTTGAAATACAGTGAAAAGAATTGAACTAGAGTGCCATTAACCTCCGGAGTTTTACAATTAAACTAAAATGCAACTAATTTCTAAAATACTACAGCTATATCTCATTCAGTGTTAGTGATATTTTGGAACAATTCGTAAGAACAAGACTAGCTGTAACATTTGATGTGAATGAGCATAAAAACATAAAGTTCAGAAAAACGCAACTAAGCTCTAGAATACTACAACTATGTCTCATTCAGTGTTAGTGATATTTTGGAATAATTCATAAGAACAAGACTGGCTGTAACATCTGATTTAAGTGAGCATAAAACATAAAGTTCAGAAAACTATTTAAATTAGGAATGAAACAAGGCTAAATTTACTTATCTAAACAATATGCACAGAGCTTCTCGGGCAGTAGGGGCCCTCTACCACCGAATTAGCATACAAATATCCCCAAGATTGCCTTAGATCATGCAATGAAGTTGAATGTCTTTCATTAAAGGGAAAATTCTTCAGAAACAGAGTATTACGAACTTTTGAGATCTAACAACAAAACATCAATCTAGCTAATTGTCTCTCGGTCTCCCGAGTCATTCTTATAAAAGAAATACATAACTACCCTTGAGAGGAAATAGGGATAAGTGTCTTTCCCAATTAAAATCAAAGTAGAACTCTTTTGGAAGCCTCGTACTCTTGCTGGAGACATCTGTAGAGTCCCTATCCTGGTAGGAATCTGCTTCTTAGTTTTGATCTCTTCCACGTGCATAACCACCTATAGATTCTTGCTCAGACTTCGTAGAGAGCAAGAAATGATGGGGGAGTATTGTGGAATTCAACCATATGCGTTTTTATTTGAAGTGACACCTGTAACCTATGAGAACATGAAGATAGCTGTGAAATAGGCGACTAGCTACAGAATGGTTGCATTCTGTAGCTGAGTCTATTAAAAAATTACTACAACAACAAAACCACGAAAATATAGCAAGTCAGTCATTGTATACATTCCTAAAGTGAATTTAATTAATCTTATTGATCATTTAAGCCTGTAATTGATAAGGGACAAAGGAAATGAAGTGAAATTGGGTGAAAGAAAAGGACATCTTTGGGGCTCAACAACAGCTCTCCACCTACTGATGGCAAATTTCTTCAACATGAGAGACTTATTTGGACTTTTCTCCCTGCTCTTGTCTGGCTACTATTTTTCATCCAATTCGCACCCTGCAGAGATGCAAAAATATGACTTTGAACCTTTGAAATCTCCTTTAGTGTCTTATGGATATTTTTCCCAATCTTAAGCATATTCTTTTAGACTGTGCACATGCTCATCTCTTTCTGTATTAGATCTTTGTAGAATTTCTTCCGGACTGAGACAACAAGACCTCTTAGTGGCATGACCTAGGGATATATCAAGGTTTTTTTTTTGCAAATTAAGCACTAATTCAGGCTGGTTGGTATTGAACAAAGAATCTTGGCTTAGGCTATTTTTGTCGAGGAAGGGATTCTCTGAAGCGCCACTACCTAACTTAGGGGAAACTTTCATTGACTCTGATTGTGTTTGACAAGAAGATCAAGGATAGGAAGGGAGACACTTTGTCAAATATTGGACAGTGAGTTTCATGAGAACCAAGGGGAAAATGATAGTAGACAAGCAAGACCAAGACAGTTATAGACAGGGATATTTTGCTGAAACAAGACATGAATTTGAAAACTGAAGATTACTCTAATCATAAGCTGACAGGAAGGGCTAGGAAAGAAAAAATTTGTTTGGGGGTTTTCTAGATGAAAAATTGACATATGGAGACCAGCTTCTAGAAAATTCAGCTAGGAATCTAGTCATCAACAATAGGTGAAAAATACTGATGACTAACATGAAGATTGCAGCTGCTGCTACACAACTGCTCACAAAAAATGCATTGTAAAGGAAGGATGCTCTCTAGCCTGTTGCAAAATATGGCTATGAAGCTCAAGGCTGATGGAAATAATGCATACAATGTGAAGGAATGTTCCTCCACTGGATTACTAGTTGATATGCTAGCAAATTCCCTTCTCCCTTGGATCTACAAGATTGGACTGCGCAATTCTTGATGGAAATGTTATTGCTGGGAGATGAATAATAGATGGCCTGATGCCTGATATAGATATGAATCACTGGAAGGCTGATCTTTAAGCTCAAGGTGATAGGATGAATCCTTTACTGGTTCCTCAAATGAAATATTGAAGGACAACCTCCTCCTCTCAAACCCTGATGCAGAAATGCGTTATTTCTGAAGATGTATGGGCTGTAGAAAGTAGGAATAATATGGCACCAATGCCTGATGATGAATAAATCTCAATAGAAAACCTTTCCAGAGTAGGCACATGTGTCCCCTGCGGGTAAGGGTGGGATTTCCGCTCGAAAACACCCTATGCTAAACAATACTGCAGACTTAGCTAAACAGTTCAAGCATGCTTGGAATGTCAAATGAAAAATACAAATCTAAAAATATCGCACATCAATAATAATATAAAAGCCTCCTCTAATGTTACCTGCATTTATAGTTTGTGAACCTTCCCGTGCCTTGGCCCACCTCATAACTGCGATGTACATGTGAACATAGGCCTCCATGTTGACTGCGTTGTCTCTCCATGATCTCCATCATGTGTGAAGGTAATGATCACCCTCTCTATCATGTGTGCATTAAATGCACTACTCCTCCATGATCTCATCATGAATGCTCTATGATATTACATTTGATTCCTTTCGTGATCTTAGTTGACTGCTTCAACCTCCATGATCTTTCTCATTAATGAGACACGATCTCCACTCCTTTCACATTAAGTAGCTTCTCCACTACTCCATTATGTAGATCTAGATCTGAAATATCCACATACACACATAAAAAGTGGATTTTATTTATATTTGGGGTTTGTGGGTCCCTCCACCCTCTTATTTACTTACTTAATTATGAAAATTAAGAACTCTAATATTCCAATTATCTTCCAGAAAAATTGGGAATATTACAGTCCTCCCGAAAAAATGTTGCTTGTCCTAAAGAAACTGCAAAATTGGATGCTACAGCAAAAATCCTCCCTCCAAATGGCATCCTCATGTGGAAGGCCTCCCCATATGTCACAATGTGTCATGCATGTCCAGCTCCAAAACTGCCTCTCTAGAATGTCTAGAATGGCCTCCAACTGAAAAGTTAGATATCCATCCTCATCAATGAATCTCCAAGTGGAAACCATATGATGACCAAAGATCTCCTCTACAGATGAGATACATGAAATGAATTGGTTTCTTCCCAAAGTGGAAAATCCCAACTCATGAACTATCTCTCCAACCCATGATACATAGAGTAGATTGCATCTATCAATGCTCACATCATTAGCCCTGTTGGCCATGTAGGAATCAAACATATCATCAACATAATGAAAAAAAAGAAGTAGAGACATATGGATGAACACAAATAATGTCAAACCATATTCTCCCAATAACAACCAATGCAGCAAAGCCTTTTGTTGCCATGCTATATCATCATGAAAACAAGTAAGAGATCCATACTCTCTCAAAAGAAGTCAGCACAACAATTCTTGTTGTTGCCATGCCAAATCTACATCAATATAGATATGAGAGCCATAATCTCTCAATAGAAGCCACCGCAGCAATTCCTCTTGTTGCCATACCACAACATCATTGTACCAAATGTACTGGCCATATTCCCTCAAGAGAAGCCACCTTAATAAGGCATCTTGCTACCCCATCACATCATCTTTATACCAAGTACAATGACCATAATCCCCCAACAGAAGCCAACATTGTAAGGCCTCATGTTTCCATCCTCCATTAATCTCAAGCAATGTATGGGAAGAAATCAGTCCATACTCTCCCAAGAGTAACCAAAGAAACAACGATTCTTGCTGCCTCATTACATCATCATGATGCAAGTCATGGAGAAACAATATAGTAATGGACATGTGAAATTTCCCATAAACATAATACAAACAAACTCCCTTATGCCAAATCATGTGAGAGTTATACTTTCTCCCAAACCCAAGTACATACATGAACATGAGATACATTCCAAACATAAATACAAGTAAATACATGAGACATATCCCAAACAAGAGTAAATACAAGGACATAAGATATATTATGTGATGTCCAAACTCTCTCTTCAACAACCAAAGTAACCATGCCTTTTTCTTCTGCATTCTTCCAGTGATGTGTATGGCATGAATTAGAAAAATATGACCCATTGGGTGGTAACCATACTCACCCAAGAGAAACCAGCGCAACCATGCTTCTTGCTGGCCTATCTCATAGATTTTCAAGTGGTTTTGTGACCCCTTGCTCCATATCAGCAACCATTCATCCCAATGTGGATGATGGATCTAATTCTGCAAAAACTTGGTATCCTCCCATTGTAGGATACCAACCTCCTCAAACTGTTGAAGAAATTTTCAGTCCATGATTTGTTGAAGTGCACCTCCAATTATGTAGAAATTTATTAATACTGATATTATTACTGGATTCTCCTAATCTAAAAAATTAAACTTATGTTAAATACATAATCCTTCCACTTAATTCTTTGCGGAAATTAAATCGCCAATTGCAAACACATGAAGAAAATCAATCGCACATAAACATAGTTGTTTAACGGGAAAGCTTAAAGCTAAAAACCCCAACTATCATATATTATGTATATCAATGGAATCATGTAAAAATCTCATACAAATCTTAGTACATCAAGCTCTCAGTACAATATAGAATCGTCACACACTGTCATGCAGAAATTTGCATATCTATGCACCAATTTCTTGCCTCCTGACAGCCTGCCTCCACTGCGCAATCCTTGCTGAAGAAGACATTTGAATGAATTCGAATTGGCCTTGCCTTTACTACGCAATCCTCATTGGCATCTCCAATGTGTGTTAGATGCATTCAATGCATCACTATAGTCACAACAGATAGTCCATCTCACCCTTTCACCTATCTCTCCACTGGGTCTCCACTGGAACTGACATGCAAGTAGTTAACTGTTGTATTTGTTTAGTTTCAAGTGAGTTATTAGTTGTGAATTAATTAACTAATTAGTTCACTAAACTCTCACTAGTGTATCTTTAGTTAGAACTAGACACAACTAGCACAACTGAGTTTAACTCACTTAACTGAGTTAAACTAAATAAAAACTCCCATAACTACTCTTCCAACTCTATCACAACTCCGCCACTTCAGTTCTAACTGAGTCCTCCATGCATGAGTCACCAACCACCCTAGGAATTGTGTAATTCCTTCAGCCCACTGATTTTCCAAATCTGTTCACTGAAATAAAGTGCTCCAAGAGAATAAGTTGATATTTATTGTCGGATTATTATTAAGGGCTATGTTGTAGACTCTACAACACCCTCCAAAAAACCCCCACTTTAAAAATTTTTGGAGCCCCTTAAGCACAAAGAAAAGTTAATTAAAGAGTTAGGAGGGCTAAGTCACTGAGTCGCAAACTTCAAATTTGTGGAAAACCACGACCCCGCGACCCTGAGGTCGCAAGGTCGTGAGGTCGAATCCCTCTCAGATCACCTCGCCATGCGACCCCGCAACCTCATTAATGGCTCACACGTGCGACCTTTTTATATATAGGAGGTCGCTAGGTCGCATTTTACATATGCAGCGGATAGAAAAAACGCCTCTGACAGGTCGACTGGAGCGCGATTTTCCCGAGTAAGTTGCCATTTTCCTCCTGTTGTTTCCTTTTTTGGTTATTCTTACCTAATCTCTATATTCGTCAGCCTTTAAATTTCCCCCTGCCTTAGTCATTGTTTTCATTTGTCACTTAGGGCTTCCCTTTTGATTCCAACATTCACCCTGCTTGCCCAACTTATCACAATTCCTCATCCAGCCTCTCATG
This sequence comes from Pinus albicaulis, assembly GCA_034641835.2. Taxonomy (NCBI): domain Eukaryota; kingdom Viridiplantae; phylum Streptophyta; class Pinopsida; order Pinales; family Pinaceae; genus Pinus; species Pinus albicaulis. The sequence goes on from CM076571.1 coordinate 987,473,029, forward strand.
GCCTGTATCCTGCTCCAAAAGCTATCCCCTGGCTCTGTATGGACCCATTTAGCCCTGCGTTTTTCAAGTTAAAGGGAAACGCAACTTCACGCCGCGCGTGCCAAAACCCCGGCAAGCCCTAGCGCGACTTGCGACCCTGCGACCCTGTCACCCTGTGATCCTGTGACCCAGTCGCTAAGTCGCCAGGTCATAGATTGCTCTCCGTTTGTTTTTTCTCAGCTTCGAGACTTAGCAACCTCGCGACTTGGTCGCAGGTCGCAGAGTTGCTCTCCCACCGATTTTATAGCATTTGCGACCCAACGACCTGCGACCTAGTTGCAAGGTCGCAAGGTTGCATTTCCGCCATTTTCTCACAACTTCTGACCCAGCGACTCCGCGACCTAGTCGCAAGGTCACAAGGTCGCACTTTTTCCATTTTTTCACAACTTGCGACCCAGCGACCCGCGACCTGGTCGCAAGGTCGCAAAGTTGCAAATTATTCAAAATATTAACATCGCGACCTTGCGACCCTGCGACCCAGTAGGCCGCTTATTCAGCTCTGCCTGTGTCCCCAGTTGAAATAATTGATAAGTTGTACCTAGTCTTGTATCATCATGGCATCTTTCTTATCCTGCGATTCTTTCATGAATGAGAGAGGTGAATTCGAAGCAGACTTAGAGTGTATACCTTTCCCCTCAGATTCAAGCGACATGGGACCTCCGGTATCTCGGAAAAAAGACAAGAGCCAGGCAGTGGAGGACGTAGAGATGGACATGCCAATGTCCCCACCCCCGATCTATAGAGATACCCTGTGCACATTTTCCAAAGGGGACAGCATGCGTTGGTACCAAGTGTACCAAGAGTTCGCTAGAACAGAATTCCCAGAGGACCTCCCTAATCGGGAGATATACATACAGGTCAAAAGGTCTAAGCTACATCTTGCAGGTGCCCATCCGGCTATATTCCCATGCCCAGAGATGATAGATTGATTATAAATAAAACTGACCCCAAGAATTTTGTAATCAGGGACAGCGAAGGCAAGGCTTTCACGACGCTCAAAGGCTTAGACGCTCATGTTTATTACTCTTTTCCTGAGTGAGAAGAGGACTTCAGAGAAGAATGGGCTATCACCCATGCAGTCCCTATAGTTGATACTCTAAAGAAGTGGTGGAAGGAGCCTGAGAAATTTAAGGTCAAGAAGGACCAAGAATATCTAGTGTCGGGCCTTAGGAAAGTATATAAATTGGTGTCTGCCATGCTTTGCAGATTGTACGGGCGCCCTGATGCCACCACCTTCAGCGGCACATGGGCAGCTCTCATGGAGTATGTCACAGCGCACGGCACCCGTTTCAACTGGGCCAACATATTGGTGACCTCCATTCATACAAACATATCCTCGGCATTGGTACCAGATGAAGGATTTCCTTCTGAATTCTACATGGCCTCTTATTTGTTGGATTCCGTTTGTTCAAGGTTGCACTTTGAGGGATGGGTGCATAACTGGGATCCAAAACAGACCCGTGCAATCCACTTACAAACCAAGGTGTTTTGGGGTTCTAGGTATAAACAATACATAGAGCCAATCTCTCAAGTGTTCATCCCCACTCTTTACAGAAAATTGTTCGGCCAAGACACTCCTTGCATGTCTTGGCGATCCATGGAGATGCTAGGCAAGGTGGCACATTGGTTCCCATTCGCCGAGTACACATTCATCCGAGTCTTTGGCTTGTTCAAGGCCCCACATGCTATGCCTCGATTTGTCACAGACAAAATGCTCATGTGAGAGGTTTGTTTCTAAATGTCTTCCGATTTATCCAGGGTCCTGTTCAGGGGTAAGAAGAAGCCATGGCCTACGCTACCCCTCACTATCAGTGCTTACACAATCAAAGATTTCAGGGAGGTAGAGGTAGAAGCAGAAGAGATGAAAAGCTACCACTTGGGGGAATTAGACCACGGGACATATGACCCGGAAAGGATAGTCCCTGATCACTGCAAGAGGGCTAAGTTCAAATGGAACTACCAACACACGGAATTCCCAGGCGAAGATGAAAGAAGAAGCTGGTATAATGTAGACCGCCAACTTGCTCCGGGGGCGTACTCTGATCAAGAAGACCCAAATGGCCAAACCTTGGAAGACAGGAGCCGTGAATTGGGAGGCGCTTCTTCTTATCTGGCTAAAAATCCTCGAACCAGTACAAGTAACAGTACTTCCACCCAACAGAAAGAAATAGAAGCCAAAGCCCAGCAAGAAAGAGAGAAGAAAATGAAAGAGGATGAAGATAAGCGCAAGAAGAGCCTAAGGTCATAGTAGAAGAAAAAGCAGGCTGAGGAGGCCAAGAAGGAAAAGGAGAAACAAGAGGTGGAGGTTGCAGCGGAACGGGAACTCAAGAAAGAGTTACATAAAGTGGAAGCCGACTACCAGAAGAAATTAGAGCAAGCTGCAGCAGCTGAGCGTAAAATGAAAGCTGAATTAGAAGCAACGACAGAAGCAGAGCTCAGGCGGGAGAGAGAACATGAAAAGGTAGAAGTCGAATGCCTACAAAGAGAAGAGGAAGAAAAGAAAAAGAAAGAAGAGGAGGATGCAATGCTATAGAACATCGAGGTATCTCCCCTTGAGGTACCTCTAGTCAGTACACGAGCCACACTCTCTGATGTCATTTCCTCCCAGGGGCAAGAGGAGGAGGTATTCGATCTCACCAGGCTCACGTATGATCAATTCTCCTTCAAAATCCGACAGGAGAAAAGGAGATGCCTGGCACGAAATCCTTCTGCCTCATCCACAGTCGCGACGGGAAAAGACATAGTCCTCGATACTAGGACTAATCCTGTGATGATAGCATTGGCTAGAACAGCTTTTGCTGCGGCCATATAAGAGAATGTAACCAGAATGAGTAGAGATATCTTCTCTCTACAAAATAGGCTACATGAAGCAGAGCAGCGGGAGGCAAGGGCAGAACAGGAAAAGACGGCATTGAGAGAGGAGGTTCAGCAAATCCGAAACAAAACTCCCCCTGTCAATGAAGTGCCGCTTACCATTCAAAGGGAGTTCGATATATTAGAGACTACCATGAGGCAAGTTTATGGGGAAATGTTTACCATAAAACAAACAGTCGCCCCCTTGGTGAGAGCCCAAACGGAAACTAAGCAAAGGCACGAGCAACTGAAGGAAGCCTCAGCTGCCTTGGACAAAATGATGGACTGGACAGTGCGATACCCCCAGGCTCCCGAACATTTTCCAAAGAAGGACTGGATTCACACGCAAGATTCCAAAGTCCAAATCCGTATGAAAATGCAGTCCAAGGATAAGCTATCCAAGGACTTAGAAAAGGTAATGGCTGCATACGAACACCTGATCAGTGGCATCGATTCGATGCACATCCTACATCACATTCCATCGCTGGGTGCATTGGATGTGGGGAAGACCTGGGAACAGGTGGATCAGGAGATCCAGTCATTTTTGTAGCCCATTAAGCAAGCTGCTGCCACTCTCGATCTTGTAGCGTCACAAGAGAACCTGGGAAAGTTTCTTGTCACGCCAATATGGATCTACACCAAGCTCGCCTCTCTGTCCAACTTGATCTCGCAGAAGAAGGAGACTCTAGTCCCAAACTCCTTGGAGTGTATGCATCAGTTGAAAGAGGAGGTCCCTTTGGTTTCTCCCATAGCAGCAGATTATCATACTTGGCAAAACTTCCTCAAAGGACAACAGATTGATGCCCCTGACCTCACGATTGCACGCACATCTTCATAATACAGTGGCAGTAGATTGCTGGTAGCATTTGGAAACAGGTTTCAGGTCACGCTGCTCATCCAGGTCATAGGTCGCATTGCCCAGCCAAGTCGCAGGTCGCAGTTCCCTTCCAGGTCGCAAGGCAGCTCAACAGTTGGGCAGGCGAAGAGTCAGGAAGCCCAAAGGGAAAATTTTGATCTATAAAACTCCCTCCGGGGAAAATGTACCGGATCCTTTTTTTGGGGACTTGAGAGTCATAGAGCATTGTACTGAAGGATAAAACTCTTTTTCATATGAATGAGATACTTGTCAAAACTCCTTTTGGATCTGATGTGTTTTTTTGTGCGAACACTATGAGTATTTCTTATACAGTTTCAAACATCTTTTGATTAATGAAGCTGCACCTTTAATGGCATCATTTATGCATTATAGTTCTCTGTATTCGTGTTAATGATGTTCAGCTCTTTTCGCTTTCTCATGAATGTTAATGACTTTGTTTATTAGCATTTGTTTTATCATTTAAATCTTTCAGGAAGTAGAGGGCGTTTTCGCCATAAAGAATTGTTTCTTTTGTGGTCAGAACAGCCTACAAGCATAACCCCCATGATGTGTTGTTAACAACATTTCCTTCGACGTTTATGTTTTATTACTTTATCTCACTACGCATAATGTTATGTATGGTTTAACTCATCAAGCATGTATCTGGTATCATTTGAATAAGTGTGTGTCTGCAGGTTCATTGAGTTCTTTTGAGACCAAAAGAAAGGAGACCTAAGCGATATCCGGACCCACACCCTGGATGGGATCCCTATTCCAAACGGTTCAGAGTCTAGTTGGGACTTTTAACTGGGGAGATCCCCTATTGTTGGCCGGACAGACTTTCCCGTTAACAGATTTGGCACTAAAAGGAGGGCCTGAATGGCATCCTCCCAGCATACAAGCAACATTCCATTAAAAACTCCCCATGGGGAGGTCATAAACGATGATACCACCCCTCCCCCTTTGGAAGATGTTCAAGGGGAGGAGGTTCCATATTATGAAATTACCAGAGAGCAGTTGAGAGCCTTGCGCCCAGCTGCCCGCAATCTCATCAGGGATTTGTGATATGCCCCAATCATGAATTTCTTGACCCATACTAGAACCCCTACTGAAAAAATCACTCGTAATGGTGCTCTGGTGAGTTCCATACCCCAGGTGGTGAATCTCATGGTTGAAGACCTTGCCACAGCTGTCTAGAATAACGAACCGATTCCTGAGCTCCAAGTGGGTGAGGAGGAGGAAATGGGCATGACTTAACCCCACCTTGGCCCTTAGCCTAACCAAACCCAACAAAACAACAACCAAGTACACCCCCCACCTAGGGAAGGCGATGGAGATATAGGCCAAGGGAACGAAGGTGAGGGAAATAGAGCCCGCAGGAACGAGGGCGAGGGAAATAGAGCCCGCAGGAATGAAGGTGAGGGAAATAGAGCCCGCATAAATGAAGGTGAGGGGAACAAAGGCCGTGGGAATGGAGGTAGAGGAGATAGAGGCCGTGGCCAAGGACACCGTGCCAACCACCGCCGCCCAAACCAAAACAGGCCGCCTGTCTACAATTGGGGATATCTCATAAATATGGCCAATCGGGAGGGATATCAAGATGAACACTCTCACCATGGGGGAGAAGCATCGGCGTCAGGTACGGGGAGTGAATCTGAGTCTGAGATCAGGCACCATGAGCATGCTAGGAGGGTGCAACCACTTGTCTGGATGGCCCAGTCCCCATTAGATCTTTTGGGCCCCCTCCATGACATGCCTAGGCACCCTGAGAAGCATCTCCCCAAGTTTGATCTCGAGAAAGGCACCTTGGCCGAGGATCATATAAGCAGCTTCTATCTTTCCCTGCAAATCATGAGGGTTCAAACAGATGACGTTGCTTGTCGCCTGTTTCTGCACACTCTTGAAAACAAAGCGGCCACCTGGTACCGCTCCCTCCCAAGTGCCTCCATTACGTCATGGGACCAGTTCCGTCGCGTGTTCTTGCAGAAATTTTCAGAGGACAAAACCCCTTCCATGCTCCTCACGAAGTTAAGCACCATTAAGTGCCATAAGAAAGAGAAGGTTAGAGACTTCAATCAGCGCTTTGTTACCATACTACAAAATTTCCCCCCAACCTGGCGTTGGATGACTCTATCACCATAGACTACTATACAAAAGCTCTCCCTAGGGATATTGCCGTCTTCGTGAAACGTGAAGCCCGCACCACCCTTGCGGAAAATTACGCGGGCGCCCTCGCTGTAGAAAAATAAATGCTTTCTATTGAAGCAATCGATCACGAAGGGAGAGATGACCACAAACCAATTGCGAAGAAAGGTTAGTCCTCCAGACCCAAAACCACGGATAAGGATAAGGATGCTTTTGACCTTGAGAGTATAGCAAAGACCCTCAAGCTATTGACAAATGAAGTCTTCGACCTGAAGAGAAAGGGTATAGAATCCAAGACTAGCACTAAGGCACCTAAGCCCTTTTTCAAAAAGAGCAACCCCAACACCAGCCGACCTCCATCTAACCCGAACACTGTTCTCAACGTGGAAGAAATAGGAAAAGATAACTTCTATTCTTTCCACTAGGCTGCCCACTCTGAAACAACATGCCCACAATGGATTGGCAGCATGACTGCATTAGTAAATCAGCTTCTGGATGATCAAACCCCAGGGGATGCGGGGGAGGACGATGTTCCTGACCATGATGAAGATTTTCCCCCGGATGAAGAACCAGGGTCCTTTTTTTTTGCGTTTGACATAATCTGCGGGGAAAACAATCTTACCATCACTAATATCAACATGGCAGATGATCGTAAGACCCAACTTGTACGAAATTATAGCCTTAGGAGAAAAGGACCAGTCCCCGAACAGTCCTTTGAGGAGAGGAAAAGGGCTTTCTTAAGGAAAATCCTTCCCCCGGGAAATGAGAAACAAGTTGTTCCTGAGAAGCCCATGAATAACAACACCCGAGCAAATCAAAAGAGCAAGCTCCCGGTGGGGCCCCCCAAAGCCACTACCGAGCCTAGTCCTCAATCTGATTCCAGTTATAACATTGTTGAGGACATGAAAAAAACCAGAGACAACATCTCCCTCTACGAGCTTGCCCACATCACAAATCAACGAGAGCTCATTCTTAAAGCCTTCGCCAATACCTCAACTACCAAGCCTGTGAGCAATATGTCCGCGTAAGCTAGTCCAAGTGTTCAGTCTATTGTAAACGCCATCAATGCAAATTCCAGGGGATCTACTCCTCCCTTCCTCTTATATTTTGAGATTTTTAACTTCAATGTCCATAACTGTCTAGTTGACTCCAGCGCGTCCACAAACGTCATGCCCCTATCTGTTTGTAAGAAGCTAAACATCCGCCCAGAGAAAACTGACGCGAGGATCATCCAACTTGACAGATCGCAGGTGCCAGCTGTAGGAGAGCTAAATAACATCATCATCTGCCTTTCATCCGACTCTAGAGTCCACCAATGTATTGACATTGTGGTTGTTGACATCCCGGAAGCCTACAGCCTATTACTTAGAAGAGACTGGTCCAACAAGCTGCAAGGGTATTTTTCCACCGATTGGTCCCACCTGTGGCTTCCTTACAAGGGTTGGAATAACCAAATCAGGGTCGAAAGCGAACCATATATGAAATATACTGTGACTGATTTGGATGCTACTAACGAACCCATCAGCTTTTCCCAGGGGGAGCTTAGCATGTGTTTCTTGGAAGCCATTTTCGGATGTTACCATCCTCCTCAGCCTCCAGTAGGCCCCGAGATATAATCTGAACTAACACTCGTCACATAAGACCAAGCCACTCCTGTCTCACACCAAACCAAAATCCTTCCCCAACCTACAACCCCGAAGGAGCCAGAAAACAACGTATGGACCCTGTATTATGACAGTTCCAAGACCTATGATGGAGCTGGTGCGGGCTTCATCTTGCTGGACCCTCAGAAGAACAAGTTCTTGATTTTTTGTCGGCTAGAGTTCCAGTGCACCAACAATACTACTGAATATGAAGCTTTAATCCTCGGACTCAAGAAGGCACTGGATTTAAGGGTAAGGTGCTTACAGGTCATTGGAGACTCTGAGATCATCACTCGGCAGGTATGCAATACCATTCATTGTTTGTCTCCGCACTTAAAAGCTTATCAACAAGAGGTATGGCGTCTTATTTCTGCTTTCGATGCGTTTGGAATCAAATCTGTTCTTAGAATGCATAATGCAGCAGCTGATACTCTGGCTAATGCTGCTACTAGATTTACCCCTTTGAGGGATGGATTTTCTATTGAAGTTATGTATAGGCCCTCTGTGCTAGATAATATTACTAATTTACGTGTTTTTTATGATGATCAACAGATATTGGAATTTATGCTCAACACTGAAGTATTCAAAGACGCGGCAATAGATGAGGCAGATCACGATCAAGCTTTGTAGGAAGAGCATGATAAACGCAAGGAGAACCCCATGCCCAAGGGGATAGTGTCACTTGAAAATCTCTTTGATCTTCAAAGCCGATTCCGTGGGCCCCGTGGGCCCCCAAATACCAAAGTACAAAGTTTCACCTTGGCACATCGGCAGGTCAACTTGGGATCAGATGAGAACCTAAAGTTCATCAACCTTGGGAAAGACTGTACTGACCAGGAGACGCAGGCTTTCACCCAACTATTTCAGAAGTATCAAGACATATTGTCTTGGACGTACGATGATTTATGTATGTACGATACTCGGATTATTCAGCACGTGATACCCATGAAGGAAGGCGTGAAGCCTTTCCAACAGAAGCTCAGAAAAGTGCATCCTACTTTGGAACAGATGATTCTGAAAGAACTTAAGAAGCTTTTGGATGCATGCATCATCTTCAAAGTTCACCACTCCACATGGGTGTCAAATTTGGTCCTGGTACGGAAGAAGTCTGGCGAGATCCGCTTGTGCGTGGATTTCCGTAATTGAAATCGGGCCTCAAACAAAGACAACTATCCGGTGCCTCCTATGGAACAAATATTGCAAGTTGTGTCTGGATCTGAGATGTTCTCCTTATTGGATGGATTCTCTGGCTACAACCAAGTGCTGGTAGCTGAGCCGGACAGATTGAAAACTACTTTTCGAACCAAATGGGGAACTTTCGTGTTCAGATGCATGCCCTTCGGATTAATAAATGTGGGGGAAACTTTCCAATGGGCCATGGATATAGATTTCCGTGGTTTGATAGGGCGGAGCGTGGTAGTCTATTTGGATGACGTCACCGTGTTTTTTAAACACTGGGGCGATCATTTACGCCACCTCAAGCAAATTTTCGAAAGGTGCAGGAAGTACGGGATTTCACTGAACTCGAAGAAGAGTTTTTTCGCTGTGGCAGAAGGGAATTTGCTAGGCCACATTATAACTAAGCAGGGCATTGCTGTAGATGCAGAGTGGGTGAAAGCCATTTCCCAGATTCCCCCCCTAGTAGTAAAAAAGCAATGCAATATTTCCTGGGGAAAATCAATTTTGTACGTAAATTCATCTCAGATTTCGCCCAAATAGTCAGGCCTTTGCATGGGATGATCAAGAAGAATGCGATTTTCAAATGGAATTTTCCGGAGAAGGAGGCCTTCAACAAAATCAAGCAGGCTATAGCTGAAGCACCATCCCTCCAAATTCCAGATTTTATCAGAAGCTTTATCCTGTATACTTTCGCTTCAAATTCATCACTTGCAGATGTCCTCACGCAGAAAGACGGCAACAATGATGAACGGCCTATATCCTTCATGAGTACTAGTTTACAAGGAGCTGAATTGAACTACCCTGAAATCGAAAAGCAAGCTTATGCATTCTAAAAAGCAGTCAAGCATTTCAGGCCATACATCTTGAAAAACCATGTCACGGTTTTCGTTCCCCACCCAGTTGTCCACTCACTGTTCATGCAGCAGGAGCTAGGCAAGAGGCGAGGCAACTGGGTGGCATGCCTGCAAGAGTATGACTTAGAGTTTAAACTAGCACACACTGTTAAAGGACAAGAAATATTCCAAATGGTTGCGGAGGCTGCAAGCTCACATGGAGTTGAGGAAGAGTGTTGGGAACAGGAAATCGACATGTATCAAAGTGACCACGCACCTCAGCAGAGAAGCCCTTCTTGGTGCTCTGACATTTCAGGATATTTAACCCATGGCATCCTGGACCCTGCTCTAACTACCCGACATAATTGCGCAATAAGGCTCAAATCCGCATCTAACCAGTTGATCCAGGGTAAGCTTTTCAAGAAACATTACGATGGAGTTCTGTTACGCTGCTTGGAACATGATGAAGCACAGAAAATCTTGATCGAGCTACACGACGGACCAGCTGGAGGGAATTTTGTAGGCGATACCACCGCCCACAAGATAATGCACGCAGGATACTATTAGCCAACCCTTTTCAGAGATGGGCATGCATATGTCCGGAAGTGCACTCAATGCCAGAAATTCGCAAACCAGGAAGCGCAGCCAGCCGCCCCCCTAATATCAGTAGCAGTGGAGGAAACCTTTCAACAGTGGGGTTTGGACGTGATTGGTGAAATCATACCTCACTCCTCCAAGCAACATCTGTATATTCTTACTGCTACTGATTATTTCACCAGTTGGGTCGAAGCAACACCTTTATGCCAAATCAATGATCAAGAGGTAATAGAATTTGTCACTTATTCCATCATCACCAGGTTTGGCATTCCAACTTCCTTGTTTTTCGATAATGCAACTTACTTTTCATCTTCTAAATTGTATTTTGCTCTGGAAAATGGTATTGTGCTTAAACATTCTGCAAATTATTATCCCCAAGGAAATGGGTTAGCTGAGTCAACTAATAAAAATATTATCCACATCATTAAGAAGACTCTGTTGTCCCACCAGCGCAACTGGCACAATGCCCTTCACAACGGGAACTGCAGGCTGCAGCGGAACGGGAACTCAAGAAAGAGTTAGATAAAGTGGAAGCCGACCGCCAGAAGAAAGAAGAGAAAGTTGTAGCAGCTGAGTGTAAAAGGAAAGCCGAATTATAAGCAACGGCAGAAGCAGAGCTCAGGTGAGAGAAAGAACATGAAAAGGTAGAAGTCGAACGCCTACGAGGAGAAGAGGAAGAAAAGAAAAATAAAGAAGAGGAGGATGCAATGCTAGAGAACATCGACGTATCTCCCCTTGAGGTACCTCTAGTTAGTACACGAGCCATGCTCTCCGATGTCAGTTCCTCCCAAGGGCAAGAGGAGGAGGTATTCGATCTCACCAAGCTCACGTACGATCAGTTCTCCTTCAAAATCCAACAGGAGAAAAGGAGATGCCTGGAGAGAAATCCTTCCGCCTCATCCACAGTCGCGATGGGAAAAGACAGAGTCCTCGATATTAGGACTAATCCTGTGATGATAGCATCGGCTGGCACAACTTTCACTGCAGCGACAGAAGAGAATGTAACCAGAATGAGTAGAGAGATCTTATCTCTACAAAATAGGCTACATGAAGCAGAGAAGCAGGAGGCAAGGGCAGAACAGGAAAAGATGGCATTGAGAGAGGAGGTTCAGCAACTTCAAAAAAAAACTCCCCCTGTCAATAAAGTGCCGCTTACCATTCAAAGGGAGTTCGATAAATTACAGACTACCATGAGGAAAGTTTATGGGGAAATTTTTACCATAAAACAAACAGTCGCCCCCTTGGTGAGAGCCCAAACAGAAACTAAGAAAAGGCACGAGCAGCTGAAGGAAGCCTCAGCTGCCTTGGACAGAATGATGGACTGGACAGTGCGGTACCCCCAAGCTCCCGAACATTTTCCAAAGAAGGACTGGATTCACACGCAAGATGCCAAAGTCCAAATCTGTATGAAAATGCAGTCCAAGGACAAGCTATCCAAGGACTTAGACAAGGTAATGGCTGCATACAAACACCTTATCAGTGGCATCGATTCGATGCACATCCTACATCACATTCCATCGCTGGGTGCATTGGACGAGGGGAAGACCTGGGAATAGGTGGATCAGGAGATCCGGTCATTTTTGCAACCCATTAAGCAAGCTGATGCCACTCCCAATCTTGCAGCGTCACAAGAGAACCTGGGAAATTTTCTTGTCACGCCAGTCTAGATCTACACCAAGCTCACCTCTCTGTCCAACTTGATCTCGCAGAAGAAGGAGACTCTAGTCCCAAACGCCTTGGAGTGTATGCATCGGTTGAAAGAGGAGGTCCCTTTGGTTTCTCCCATAGCAGAAGATTATCAGACTTGGCAAAAATTCCTCAAAGGACAACAGATTGATGCCCCTGACCTCACGATTGCATGCGCATCTTCATAATCCGGTGGCAGTAGATCGCTGGTAGCATTTGGAAATAGGTTGCAGGTCGCGCTGCCCAGCCAGGTCACAGGTCGCATTGCCCAGCCAGGTCGCAGGTCGCAGTTCCCTTCCAGGTCGCAAGGCAGCTCAACAGTTGGGCAGGCGAAGAGTTAGGAAGCCCAAAGGGCAAATTTTGATCTATAAAAATCCCTCCGGGGAAAATGTACTAGATCCTTTTTTTGGGGACTCGAGAGTCATAGAGCATTGTACTGAAGGATAACACTCTTTTGCATATGAATGAGATACTTGTCAAAACTCCTTTTGGATATGATGTGTTTTGCTGTGTGAACACTATGAGTATTTCTTATACAGTTTCAAACATATTTTGATTAATGAAGTTGCACCTTTAATGGCATCATTTATGCATTATAGTTCTCTGTATTTGTGTTAATGATGTTCCGCTCTTTTTGCTTTCAAATGAATGTTAATGACTTTGTTTATTAGCATTTGTTTTATCATTTAAATCTTTCAAGAATTAGAGGGCGTTTTCGCCATAAAGAATTGTTTCTTTTGTGGTCAGAACAGCCTACAAGCATAACCCCCATGATGTGTTGTTAACAACATTTCCTTCGGCGTTTATGTTTTATTACTTTATCTTGCTACGCATAGTGTTATGTATGGTTTAACTCATCAAGCATGTATCTGGTATCATTTGAATAAGTGTGTGTCTGCAGGTTCATTGAGTTCTTTTGAGACCAAAAGAAAGGAGACCTAAGCGGTAGCCGGACCCACACCCCGGACGGGATCCCTATTCCAAACGGTTCAAAGTCTAGTTGGGACTTTTAACCGAGGAGATCCCCTACTATTGGTCGGACAGACTTTCCCGTCAACAGGCTAATAATAATCGACATGCATCTATTTTTAAATTAGCGATCTATAAATAGACTTCGCCCAATCTTCTAAAAATAGAATTTCATCTATTTTTCCAACTTGATCAACCATCTACAAATAGCATCCTGAAACTTATAGAATATGCTCACCATGTCTAAAAATAGACATACACGTAAAAATAGCCTACGGGCCCCACTTAGTGAAGGTGCTTAATTTTCACTAAGCTCATCATCTTGTTGAATCTCCACACTCCCTCTCAACAAGATAGGGATTATCCTTCACCCCGATCCTACCTCTATGGTATTCGAATTTGCTCTTGCTGAGCGCCTTTGTCAGAATATCTGCATCCTGATCTTTTGTAGGAATGTACTGGAGCAACATGATCTTCCGCTGCACATAATCACTGATATGATGATACTAGATATCTATATTCTTAGATATATCTGAAACATAGGATTAATCGAGAGTTTAATGCAACTCTGATTATCACAATGTATCACTGTAGGATCTAAATGAGAACCGAACAAACCAACCAGGATCTTCCTCATCTAGATAGCCTCACATGCAGCTTGACTTGTTTCCATGTATTCTGCTTCCACTAAACTGAGTGCCACAGATCTTTGTTTCCTGCTGTACCAAGAAACTGTTGTAGATACAATATTGAAAACCCCTCCTGATGTGTTATTTATGTCTATTGGGCTGCCTGCCCAATCTGCATCCGTGAATCCATGTAACATCACCTCATCTATCTGTTTGTACCATAATCCATACTCAGATGTGCCCCTGAGATACCTCAGGACATGCTTTCCTACCTTCCAAAAGAGCTTGGTAGGCTTAACAATCGCTTGACTAATCTGGTTCACTGCATTGCATATGTCCGGTCTTGTATTAACTAAATACATGAGCTAAACCACCAATTGTCGATAAACAGTGGCATCCACTACTTCTGTCGATGTAGCATCCTCTTTCCTCTAATTTCCTGGAAGAGGAGTATCCATCGGCTTGTAGTCCTCGATGTGAAACTTACCAAGTATCTCTCAAGAATACTTGCCTTGAGACACAAACAGTTCACCTTCTTGCTGCCATATTTCCAATCCAAGGAAATAATGAAGGAGGCCCAAATCCTTCATCTCAAACTCCTTTTCAAGGTCTTCCTTGCATGAGTGTATGAACTTCTCATCACCCGTTAGTATTAAATCATCAACATAAAGAACAATGATTAAAAGCTTACCCTCCACCACAATTTGGTACAGGTTTGCATCCGCCTCACTCTTGGTGAAGCCAATTCCAGTGAAATAGCTATCGATCCGAGTGTACCAAGCACGTGGTGCTTGCTTCAGCCCATACAATGCTCTTTTGAGTTTTCACACATGCGACTCGTTGCTGAAGATCTCAAATCCTTCAGGCTTTTCAATGTACACTTCTTTTTCAATGATCCCATTAAGGAACGTAGTCTTCACATCCATCTGATGAATGTGCCAACCCATTTGTGCTGAGAGAGCAAGGATGGTCCTTATGCAAGAATACCGTGTGACAAGTGCAAAGGTTTCTTCATAATCAATCCCCTCGATATGTGAGAACCCCCGGGCAACAAATCCTGCCTTATACTTGTCGACACTCCCATCAAAATCTTGCTTTACCTTGTAGATCCATCTTGAACCTACCAATGATTTACCCACCGGCCTTGGAACAATCTCCCAAGCATTTTTTCTTACAATGGATTCACACTCCTCCACCATGGCATCTACCCATGTGGGCTCCTGCACTACTTCTTCAAAATAAGATGGCTCTGTCACGATACACTTGCTCATAAGAGCCATGTATCTAGTAAATCAGTCATGTGACTGTCTCTATCTGCGCTGTAATGTAGGGACTCCTACATTCCGTGTCGCATCAAGCTTCAGTCTCTCAGCTTCTGTGGTATGCTTTCTTCCTGTTCTGTTGTTTGGTTCTACATGAGTGGACTCCTCCACTCCATGAATCTCCTCCTGTGGCTGATCCACATCTAGAGGTTCATATTTCGGAGCAAGTAGCTCCTCCTCTGCATGCAAGTGTAGTTTCCTTTCAAGCGACAACTTCATGGCCTTCACCTCATTGAATTTTATATCCCGTCGCACCATATTCATCCGACTGTTTGGCAAATACACACGATAATTATGGGGTGTTTCTGTGTACCCCAAAAATATCCCAACTTCTGCAGTCGGCTCCAGCTTCTTCCTGGCGTCCTTTGTCCAATGAATGTAAATAGATGAGCCAAAAATGTTCAGATGAGAAATATCAAGCTTCTTACCATTAAAAGCTTCTTCAGGTGTACTCATGCCAAGTACTCTATGAGGAAAACGGTTTTGCACATAAATTGCAGTGTTGCATGCTTCCGCCCACAAGTGCATCGGTAGGCCCTGGTCATGCAGCACCCATGATCGTTCTATTCTTCCTCTCTGCAACCCCATTCTGCTGTGGGTTATGAGGTGCTATGAGTTCTCTTAGAATTCCTTCTTTTCTACAAAAGTATTTGAATTTGTTAGAGATATATTCACCACCATTATCGCTCTGCAGAGCCTTCACTTGCTTCCCGACTCCTTCTCCACCAATGCTTTAAACTCACATAACTTTGAGAATATTTCACTCTTATTATGCATGAAGAAGATACAGCATCTATGAGAATAGTCATCAACAAATATAACATAATACCTTTGTTTTCTTGTTGAAGCAACCGATAAAGGTCCACACACGTCTGTTTCAATTATATCCAGGGTCACTGAAGCACAGTTCTCCTTCTCATGAAAGGTGGTCTTCACAAACTTACCCATAGTACATCCCTTGCATTAATATGACTGCGCAAGAGTACCTTTGGGAAGTCCAGTAGAAATCTGCTGCAAAATCTTCAAGGTGCCATGGTGAAGATGGCCCAATCTCCTGTGCCATAATTTTCCCTCTTCCCGACTCACCACTTCTTCTGCTTTACCCATCATTGTAGCACAGCCATCTACCTCCAGCTTGTAGAGATTATTAACTCGAATCCCTATCCTCTTGGTTTGACCCATTATTTTGTGTCGCAGGAAAGCTTTTCCCTCACTTAAAACAACATCATAACCTCTGTCCTCCAACATAGAGAGCGAGACCAAGTTCTTCTTCAGACCTGGAACATGCATAACATCTTTCAACAGAAATGGTTTACCGGACTCCCTCTCAAAGGTAATGGTTCAAATTCCAGTCACATTATATCTACCATCGTCGCCCATATTTATATGCATTTGGAGATCCTTCTGCTCCAAGTCACTAAACAACTCCTTGTCTCTCGTCATATGGAAGGAAGCACCACTATCAAGATACCACACCGATCCCATTGTGCTTGAAACCAAGCATGCGATCAAGGAGAAATAAAGTTCAAATTGTGAGGCTAAGGCCTCACCATTTGTAGCTCCAGCAACCTTCTTGTTCTTCTTTTTCTATGGGCAGTTAGTGGCAAGATGCCCATGTTCGTGACAGTGAAAACACTTCACCTTGGACAAATCTAGCTTCTTGCCTTTAGCCTTGGATTTTGGATGGGACTTCCTCCCCTTCCCTTTCCTTGCTTTGGCAGCCAAAGCACAATTCTATTCATCATCATTCTTTGGTGAAGAGCCATTCCTGGTATTCTGCCTTATCTCCTCCCACACAAGATCCAACAAAGTCGCCTCCAATCCGGCAGTTTCTCCCGTCAAAATCCCAAGGAGAGCCAACTCTTCAAAATCCCAAGGAGAGCCAAGCTCGCCAAGTCATCATCCACAACTGTAATTCCCACACTCCCCATATCATCCCTACATTGGACAAATTTCGTGAGATATTTTGGAATATTGCCGCCCTTCTCCATTTTGATTTTTCCGAGCTTATCTTTTAGCGCAAACTTCCTATGGTCGCTGCTGCTTTTGAAAATATCTGTCAAAGCCTTCCACATTGAAAATAGAGCAGCTTTCCGTGAAGGCTTGAAACAATATGGTCTTTCACACCTTCCAACAAAATTCTTCTTGTCTTTGCTACCTTCTTTTTCCATGCGTCAAGTAATGCAACATCGCTAGAAGTAGGCTTAGTAACATCGCTATCGATGAACTCCTTCAGTCCATTATCTTCAAGCACCACCTCCATCCTGTCCTTTTAGGCTATGTAGTTCGAGCTACCCTCAAGGGCATACTCCAACCACAACCCATTGAAAGCCATTTCAATGAATACTCAACTATCACACCAAGAAATTTCTGTAGCAAATTCGAATTGTCCACCAGCACAAAACTCAACACCGCTTCACTATTGCAATCTCCAGTGATTAACACTGCTCTGATACCATGTAGAAATTTATTAATACTGATAGTATTACCAGATTCTCCTGATCCAACAAATTAATCTTATGTTAAATACATAATCCTTCCACTTAATTCTTTGCGGAAATTAAATCGCCAATTGCAAACACATGAAGAAAATTAATCTCACATAAACACAGTTGTTTAACGGGAAATCTTAAAGCTAAAAACCCCAACTATAATATATTATGTATATCAATGGAATCATGTAACAATATCATACAAATATTAGTACATCAAGCTCTTAGTACAATATAGAATCGTCACACACTGTCATGCAGAAATTTGCATATCTATGCACCAATTTCTTGCCCCCTGACAACCTCCTTTCACTACGCAATCCCTGCTGAAGAAGACCTCTAAATGAATTCGAATTGGCCTTGCCTTGATTGCGCAATCCTCATTGGCATCTCCAATGTGTGTCAAATGCATTTAATGCATAACTATAGTCACAAAAGATAGTCCATCTCACCCTTTCACCTATCTCTCCACTGGGTCTCCATTGGAACTGACATGCACGTAGTTAACTGTTGTATTTGTTCAGTTGCAAGTGAGTTATTAGTTGTGAATTAATTAAATAATTAATTCACTAAACTCTCACTAGTGTATCTTCAGTTAGAACTAGATAAAACTAGCACAACTGAGTTTAACTCACTTAACTGAGTTAAACTAAATAACAACTCCCATAAATACTCTTCCAACTCTGTCACAACTCTGCCACTTCAGTTCTAACTGATTCCTCCATGCATGAGTCACCAACCACCCTAGGAATTGCGTAATTCATTCAGCCCACTGATTTTCCAAATATTTTCACTGAAATAAAGTGCTCCAAGAGTATAAGTTGATATTTATTGTCGGATTATTATTAAGGGCTAATAATAATCGACATGCATCTATTTTTAAATTAGCGATCTATAAATAGACTTCGCCCAATATTCTAAAAATAGAATTTCATCTATTTTTCCAACTTGATCAACCATCTACAAATAGCATCCCGCAACTTATAAAATATGCTCACCATGTCTAAAAATAGACATACACCTAAAAATAGCCTGCGAGCCCTACTTAGTGAAGGTGCTTAATTTTCACTACGCTCGTCATATTTTTGAATCTCAAAAAATTAGACCTCTCCATGAGTTCTTCTTCTCATTAATGGCCCTCCAAAACCAATAAGGTTATGGATTTGTTGCAGGTAGAATTTTCTCTTTGAGCTGTGAGATGCTCCTTGAGAAAGAGTCATCTTTAAAGGGGAAAATATTTCCCATCTCAAGATGTTTACCATCTATCATCCTTTTCTCCATTGCTTCATGAATGAAGTTGCCATTTTATTTCTCCCATAAGGAATGGGTCCTCTTCTTCTCACTGCTGCTCATTAACAACACTATAGATCTACAAGATAAAACATGTGCTGTCTCAAAGCAAGGCACAATGTTGCACTCATAGCCAACCATTATACATAGGATCATACTCATCCCATCTTCTAAAACTCTACATTTCAACTCAAAGGGTTGAATGTACTACATCAATGAAAAACTAGGATGGTTCTTCCTTCCTTTCTTGATTAGATCAAGGGTCCTCTACGCAGTGATATGATGTTGCTCCAAATTAGCATGTTGTTCTAACCCTTGGTCATGCATTGGCCCTGATGGCATGTCCCCATAAGTTTCAATAAGAGGTACTGAAACAATATGAGATGGAATTGGATGCATACCTTGGATCAAATGATATGTGGGAACCTCTTGCAAGACCACAATAATTCCTCCAATCGGGACAATGGTGTCTCCAACTACTGGTAAGAGTGATGGTTTCTCTTCTATCAATGTACCAGCGCGAGAATCAGCCTCCTCTTCCTCATGCATCTCTTGAATCATGCATGGGACTCTATATTTCAAGAGCTCAAGACTATATTGCAAAGATGCAAGTGTCTCTTCTCTAGATATAAGAAACTCTGCAGCTAGTGGTGAATGTAGTGACTCTTTGTCTAGAGTGACAAGAATGACATCCTCCTTTTCTTCCATAGGAAATGTCTCTTTGGGACACATCTCTGGTTTTCTCACATCAAATATCTTTCTCAACATGTGAAATAAATCTGAATATATAGTCACCTTTTTATACTTCATGTGGCCAAACGACCAATCATTGGCTTCACCTAGAAGATGAAGAGCTGCAATCTGGACAACCTCTTTTTCAGCCACAGGATGTAACCTGAAAAATGCATCTAACTATTTCCTCCAAGCCTTACTAGTGCTTGAGGAAGATACATCAAATGTAGGAAAATATAATCTATTGTGCCTCTTCCTTCTATTGCTATTATAGGATCTCCTTTCTTCTTTGAGTTTGAAGGATTATTGGAGAGTTAGATTCTCCTTGAATGCTCTAGATTGTGCCTTGTACTCTTCTAGATATAGAATGAGAGTCTCATGAGTCTCAGGTTCTCTTCTTCTTTCATTTCTACACCATTCACCTTTTTCAAAGAAAGTGGGCATAGTAGATCTATGAGGATATCTATGATTCTTTGGTCTTCTTTGTTGCTGATAAGAAGTACTGGGAACTTCTTCATCCTGAAACATTCTTAAGGTTTCCCTTTTCCTTTCTTTCTTCATTTCATTGATCTCCTTGGAGAGATCCTTCATAGTTCTCAAGAAATATGCAGCAAAACATAATCCCTCCATTATAGTAGATCTCTACTATCTTCTTTTCTTATGTTGTCAATAATTTCCACAAGCTGAGCCAAAGATCATGCTCTGATACCACTGTAATATCCCAAAATGGAATAATGCATTGATACACAAACAAAATATTTGTAACACAGAAAATGTAGATGTAAAGATTGAATAATCATAGAATGTACAGAATAGATGAGCCCTTTTATTATTATTGGAGATGGATAAACAATACAAAAATGCTCAAATAGATGCACTCAATCCAAATACATAGGCTAGAATGGCCCTGAAATCATGCCAAAGCAGGCACTACGTAACTGGAGAGCTACTGGAAGCAAATACTGCATTTTCCCTTCAACAAATGATGTACATATGACTGCTGGATTAATATGGAAATGCATATCTATGGAAATATGAAGCTCTGATGATGCCAAGATTCTAGATCTGGGCTCTATGATGGCAACCCAAGATAACCCAGAAAGGAAATTTCATATCTATGAGATTGGAAATTTACCCTCTTGGGGTTTGGTCCCTGGTCTGTTGGGTTATGCAGATTTGAAGCTATATCTAACGAATAGATGGCTGAAATATGTAACAATATCAAATCTAAGCTTGAAGGGTTAATCCCCTCACTAGATCCTCAAGCTAGAAGCTCAGGATCTAGCTCCTCAATCCTCCTCTGAAGATTGCAGTTGCTACTACAGAACTACTCACAAAAACTGGGTTGTAAAGGAAGGAGGCTCTCTAGCCTGCTACAAAATATGGCTATGAAGCTCAACACTGATGGAAATAATGCATACAGTGTGAAGGAATGGTCCTCCACTGGATTACTATCTGATATGCTAACAACTTCCCTTCTCCCTTGGATCTACAAGACTGGACTGCGCAATTCCTGATGGAAATGTTGCTTCTGGGAGATGAATAATAGATGGTCTGATGCCTAATATAGATCTGAAGAACTGGAAGGCTGATATTGAAGTTCAAGGTGATAGGATGAATCCTTCACCGGTTCCTCAACTGAAATATTGAAGGACAACCTCCTCCACTCAAACCCTGATGAAAAAATGCGTTATTTCTAAAGATGTATGGGCTGCAGAAAGTAGGAATAATATGGCACCAATGCATGATGATGAATAAATCTCAATAGAAAACATTCTCATAGTAGGCACACAAGTCCCCCATGGGTAAGGGTGGGATTTCCGCTCGGAAACACCCTATGCTAAACAACACTGCAGACTTAGCTAAACAACTCAAGCATGCTTGGAATGTCAAATGACAAATCCAGATCTAAACAGATCACACATCAATAATAATCTAAAATCTTCCTCTAATGTTGCCTTCATCTTAATTATATAGTTTTTGAACCTTCCCATGCCTTGGCCCACCTCATAATTGCACTGTACATGTGAACATAGGCCTCTATGTTGACTGCGTTGTCTCTCCATGATCTCCATCATGTGTGAATGTAATGGTCACCCTCTCCATCATGTGTGCATTAAATTCACTACTCCTCCATCATCTCATCATGAATGCTCTATGATCTTACATTTTATTCCTTTCATGATCTTAGTTGTCTGCTTAAACCTTCATGATCTTTCTCATTAATGAGACATGATCTCCACTCCTTTCACATTAAGTAGTTGCTCCACTACTCCATTATGTAGATATAGATCTGAAATATCCACATACACACATCAAAAGTGATTTTATTTATCTTTGGGGTTTGTGGGTCCCTCCACCCTCTTATTTACTTACTTAATTATGAAAATTAAGAACTCTAATATTCCAATTACCTTCTCGAAAAATTGGGAATATTACAACGAGCTTATAGGGATTGAAAATTTGCTAAGTGTTGCTCAAGTTCAACTAGTTAGAAAGAGGGATAGAATATACACTTGCAGGTTATGGTCAGGCTTGAGTAGCATATGCATTTCATCTCTATTCTTTGATTAATGCAATACAGATAGTCAATGGTTTTGAGCAGTTGATTTCCCCTAGATAAATATTTGTGCATGTGAGATGTTTATTCTTGCATGTTGATATTATGTGTTCTCGATCATGAATTATATTCCACATATCAGTATATTAGCTTCTAGTCTTGTGATTTAGTAAATTTCATGAGCATTTTAGAATCTACACATTAATTTGTACATGGTACGAGAGAAGGATTCACATTCGAGAAGAGATTTCAAAGTTGTATTTGTAGGAGGATCGGATTTGCAAGACCAATTCTTCAGAGCTAGAAATATGGATTTATATGGACAAAGACTCAAGTATGCCCTTGTGGGATGCTCAAATTATGTTTCTTGGAAGGACCGCATGGAGGCTATACTTGAAGATAATGGGTTGAAGGAATTCATTAATACTAATACCTAGAATCTAGCAGAATGGAAGAAGTGTGTAACTAAGGTGAGAATAATCATATTGGAGGCTGTATGAGAGCATATTCTATCAAATACCCATGGGAAAGATACTATGTATGCAATGTGGCAATAATTTACATATATGTTCTAAAATAGCAGCGACCATAGGATACTGGCACTCAAGGATAAACTTTAAAGTATCAATATGCAGAAGAATGACTCAATTTAGCAGTATTTGAGAAGCTTCAAAAAATGTCATGATGAACTTGTGGGAGTTGGTGTCATGGTTTGAGATGATGATTTTCTAAGACTATCCCTTATATACCTTCCCAAGATCTGGCAAAACTAGAAGAATTCGGTGAATGGGAGGGAGAAACTGTCAAATTGGGAACGATTATGGTCTGATTTAGTATAAGAATACCAGAGATGGGACCTCATCCAAATAAGAGGAAGAGGACATTGCATTAGTTAGTAAGGGAATGAAAGCCAAGGGGAATAATTCCCAAGGTGAGGCTAATTCCAGCCAAGAGGGCAAGAAGAAATATTTTTCCAGAATCAAGTGTTTCAACTGTCATGAATTCAGGCACTATGCCACGAAGTGTCCACACAAGAAGGCAAGCAAGAAGGAGCGTGCAGTATTAGCAACAAGTGAATCTTTGGATTCATAGTTCAAGCTTGACTTCACTCTCATCGCATGCATGACAAGCACAATGATGGGGAGAATGTGGTACTTGGACAGTGGTTCCTTGTTCCACATGATAGGGAATAGAGAATTTTTCAGTGACTTGGAGGAGAAATATCTCCAGATGAACATTGAGTTTGGAGACAACGAGAGGTACAATGCAACCGATATTGGTACAGACACCTTTCTGAGGGAGTTGGGCTCCCCTCTTAGACTCAAGGATGTGATGTTCGTTCTGGGTCTAAAGAATAATCTTGTCTCTATTGCAGTTTTAGAAGACATTGGTTATGATGTGATCTTCAGAAAAGGAAAGACATTCATGAGACACATAACCACAGGTCTGACGAGTGAAACAGATTGGTGCTCAAGTCAATAACTTGTCTTAAATTGAGGTAGAATATGCATGCAAAGCCTTGAGGAGCAAGGCATAGACTAGAGATATGTTGGTTGTGATGGATCATGTTAGACCTCTCAACATGCAGCCTCAAAAGAAGCAACAACGTAAACTTTGAAACGGGAACTATAAAATAAAAACAGGAACTCAAGCCAAAAACACCACCAAAAAACATGAAAAACAACCCAAAAATGAAAAGTGTGTATTCCATAACGAGTTTTTATTTTTTCCAGGGTTAATTTTCAACATTTTTAAAAAATGGTAGTAAAACCAAATTTTATGTGCCAAATAAATGGAAAAAACACACTAATGTTGTTGCTATAATACCATTTTTATTTTCCGGGTACAATTTCAACATTTTTTAGTAATGATTTCAAATATAAAATAATTGGATTTTAAACACATTAAAATTCCAACAAATTTTTTTTTTTTAACTATAACGGGTATAATTTATTATTTGAAGTATGGTTGGGCCTGAGCCTAATCAACCGTCATTACACAGCTTTTCCTTGCATCTAAATGCTTCTTGTACAATTTTGCGCTCGGATTAAGGAATACAATATGGATTAGAGCTTTTATCATTGATGTTGAGGACTCCCGATGCTAGGAGGCATCCTTTGTTTGCCATTTCATCCGCCTCACTATTCAAACTTCTGAGAATATGATATATTTTGAAGGAAGTGAAATCTTGCAGAATGATCTTTAACCTTTTCAGAGACTTGTTGAGAATGGCGTTGTTGAACTGGGCATCCGAGGTGATCTTCTTAATGAGGATTTCAGAATCTCCAAATGCTTGGCATTCTTTGATGCCTTTATCACGGACAATTTGGTAGGCTTTTGTGAGTCCCAGGAGCTCTGCCTGATTGTTTGTACGAGTACCAAGCCCCCAGCAAAAGCGAACTATTCTGGAATTGTCTGAGAAATAGATGACTCCACCTGCTCCCGCTGCCCCAGGGTTTCCCTTGCAGGCACCGTCGAAAAAGATTGAAGTTGTGTTTTGGGTCTTCCACCAAGCTTGAAAGGAAGCTTCAGATTCTCTTATTTTCCAAGATGGATTGGGGAGGGGAAGGGGGAGGGTATGGGCTTTGCTTTTGGGATGAGGGCTGTGAAGGTTCAGCCATTCCTTTTCTATGGGGAGGAGAGAGGAATCAGATTTTTGGGAGTGTAGGAGGACAGTGTCAAGAAGAAGGGCTTTTGCAATAGAAGTAGATTTTGCAGGAGTGCGAGTGGAGTTGTTGAAGATCGAGTCGTTCCGGGCAAGCCAGATTTCCCAACATACAAATTTGGGGATGGAGAGCCAAATGTGATACCAGAGAGAATTGTTGGGGATATTATGAGGATAACATTGAAACCAATCAGTAAAGAGCTCTGCCACGGAACTGTGCTGAGGAGGGGAGACCTGCAATCCAAGAAGTATTAGTTTCCAAACTTCTTTGGCAAATTCACAATCAATGAACAGATGAGAGGTTGTTTCTCCAGAGTTTCTGCACATTGCGCATCTATGTGACCCGGCAAAATTTCGTTTAGACAGATTTTCCCCTGTGAGCTGTTTATTCTGCATAAGAATCCAAAAAAAGAAGTTGACTTTGGGTAGCCCATTGGTGTTCCAAACCTGTTTCCATAAGGCTGGAGATCTAAGTCTGTCTTTTTTGGGCTGCAAGGCAATGTAACCCAAAGCTAAAGAATAAGATCCAGATTCACCCCACCCCCATCTGTCTGTGCTGTCACGGTGGATCGGCGTTGCGTTTGAGAGAAACGTTTTGGGCAGTGCGAGTTGGTTGTGGAGCTGTGCCGGCACGGGAGGGAATTCCCAGTCAACCCAGTTCCCTTTACTGTCCCACGCAGAGATATCATTCAACTTCCGTAGACCTGCGCTGTGGAGCCATTCTCTAAGCTCGTGGATTTCTTCATGGGAGTTAAGAGGGGGGCTGTTCATAATGCGATCTTTCCAGAGTAAGATTTTTTCCCCATTGCCAGGTATGCGATACAAGTGTTTCCTGAAGCTGCTGATATATTTTCTACAGAGATTCCAAGTTTGTGTGCCTGCAGGAGTATTATTCTCTGATAGATGCTTGAGAGAGATCCCCTGCGCATATTTGGAGGTGAGTGTTTCGCTGACAGGATGTGAGGGGTCTGAATAGATTTTCCAAAGGAGTTTGCATCCAAGTGCCAGGTTAGATAAAGCAGGGTCTCTAATCTGTAGTCCTCCGTCCAATATTGGCCGCTTGACAAGATCCCAATTTTCCAAATGCAATTTACTGTGATTGCCTCTGCCTCCTTTCCAGAGAAAGTCTCTCAGGAGACAAGAGATCTACTCCGTTATGTGTTTCGGAGCAAGGAGGAAAGAGGCTTGATAAATGGGGAGTGCAGATAAAACAGATTTAAGTAAGATGATTTTTCCTCCCTTAGAGAGCCAGTAACCTCCCCAGGAGGTGATCTTGTCTTTAATTTTGCTGATGATGCCATGCCACAGAGATCTGTTGTTGACTCCAGATGTGAGAGGTAAGCCGAGGTATTTGATGTTGTCCCAATGTGCGAAGCACTCAAAACCAAGAATCTGAGCTATGGTGTTGAGATTGTGTTGACTTACATTCCATCCATAGATTGAACTCTTTCTATCGTTTATCACAGCTCCTGAGGCTCTGCAATAACTTTTTAGAACAGAGTCGAAATTAGCTGCTATTCTGATAGAGGCTCCGCCTAGAAGTAGGGAGTCATCTGCAAAGAGAGCATGATTTATAGGCTTGAGAGCATTTGCGGTTCGAATTCCTGGGAGTCCACCAGTATTCATTTCTGCAGCCAGCTTCCTGCTGAGAGTATCTGCCATGAGTATATACAGAAAAGGCGAGAGCGGACAGCCTTTCCTTAGTCCACGATGGGCTTGGAAGAAGGATGTTGGGCGGCCATTGACCATAGGAGCTATCCATGGGTTTGAGATGCAAGCTTTAATGAGATTGATAAACTGAGTGGGAAAGCCGAAGGATCGGAGAACTTGGAGAAGGAAGGAGTGGTTGACTCTATCGAAGGCATTAGCCATGTCAAGCTTGATCAGCATCCCCTTCTCTTTCCTCTGTTTGCTAGAATGGATAGCTTCTTGCACTTGAATGACGTTGTCCAAGATGTGCCTTCCTTTGACGAACCCCCCTTGGGGGCTGGATATTAGTTTGTCTAGCAGGGGTTTGATTCTGTTTGCAATGATTTTGGACAAGATTTTGTAGGAGGCGTTACATAAAGAGATTGGCCTAAACCTACCAAAATTTTCCGGGTTAGCCTCTTTTGGAATTAAAGCAAGAAAGGTGGAGTTGATGCCTCCCTCAACCTTGGCTTTTCCAAAAGAACCTTGTATCATTTTCAGCAGATCTTTTTTGATGATGTCCCAACAGACTTTGTAGAAGTGTATTGTAAATCTGTCTGGCCCAGGAGCCTTATCTGGTTCCATTTCCCATATGACCTTGATGATTTCTTCTTTAGATAAGGGTTTCAGTAAAGCCTGATTCTCCTCATGGGTGATGAGATGGGGAATATGGGAGAGGAGATCTTCAATGTCTTCTATGCTGTCTTCATTCCCTGGACCATAGAGATTTTTGAAGTGATTTTCAGCTGCTGTTTTAATTTGGTCAATTTTGTTGCAAGTCTGTCCTTCTTCATTCTTAATCTTGGTGATGTGGTTTCGAGATAGGCAGGCCTTATACTGACGATGGAAGAACGAGGTGTTTCGATCTCCTGCCTTGAGCCATAGACTGCGAGATTTGAGCCTCCAATACTCTTCTTCCCTTCTGAATGCTTGGTGGGTATTTCTTTGATAAGTTGCCTCTTTGTTTAATATTTCAGGGGTAATGTGGAGATCTTCCATTCCTGTTTGCAATGTTTCCAGCTGCTGGACTTCATCTTTTCTCTGCTGAGAAGAGGGATTGGGAAGTTTCCTTAGCCACTCTTTTAAGGATTTTTTGGTGGCTTTTAATTTTTTCTCCCACACGTAGCTTGGGGATCCAGTGATGGGGATGTCCCAAGCCGATTGGATAGTGTCC
Organism: Pinus albicaulis; assembly: GCA_034641835.2. NCBI lineage: Eukaryota > Viridiplantae > Streptophyta > Pinopsida > Pinales > Pinaceae > Pinus > Pinus albicaulis. The sequence continues at coordinate 987,500,382 of CM076571.1, forward strand.
AGAAAACCTGCTTTATCAATCCAGAGGGGACTGAATTTAAAGGGAATTGGGCCAAGGTCTTCCTCAGGGGCCATAATGAGTTGAATAGGCTTATGATCCGAGGAAAGTTTGGGGAGAATTTTTGTTGAGATAAGGAGGTTTTCCAGTAGTAGGGAGCTTTGGATTAGGAATCTATCCAACCGGGCAGCAATGTGATTGGGCCCCATTCTGTTATTGGTCCAAGTATATTTTCCTCTCACCGGGGCAAAATCTAGCAGGTCCTTCTGCTGCATTAATTCCTCTACCAGTGGCAACAGCTGGTCTCTGCTACTGTTTCCACCCCTTTTTTCCTTTGGCTTCATGACTAAGTTGAGGTCTCCTCCCAGGATGATGTTGTTTAGGGCGTGGAGATCTAAGAAATCAGAGAGAGTATTCCAGCATTCTCTTTTTTCAGCATAAATGACAGGAACATAGAGATTGAATAATGCTATAGTTAACTTACTTTCAAGGTTCTTGAGCTCGGTGAAGATCCAGTGTTGGGTCTCGTGGGAATTCAGCAGATGGAACTGGTCTTCGGACCAGAGAGTTGCAACACCTCCCGAAGTTCCCCTTGCGCTGACTGTTATGCCTTCGTTCTTCTTCCAATTAGACTTACTGATGTCCATAAGGGCTTGCCCTTCGATTTTGGTCTCTTGGAGCAAGAGGATATCTGAGGGCTCTATTTTCATCAGATCTTTGACAGCTTCAATTTTTGGTTGGGTCCCCAGACCTCTGCAATTCCAAGAGACTATACACATTATTTACCTGGCGAGGGATTTGGGATTCCTCCCTTGATGGATCTTCCTCTTGTATTTCTACCGATAGTCATCTCTATTGTGGACTGGCTGCCTTTCATTTTTAGGCGTTCTGCCTCCTCCTCCCTAACTGCTTTGTGGGCCTTCCTGCCTGCTTTCTTCGAGGGTCTCTCATAGGTCTCATCCTCTGAGGAGTCTGAGGGCTCCGACACTTTTTTCTTCTTTGTTATATCTGCATACGAAGGCATGGAGGGGCTGCCCTGAGGAGAACCAGACAAGGCAACTCCACCTCCGTCTTTATTTGCATGTGGATCTTCGACCTGTGCTGGAGTAGTCAGATCAGTTTCTGGGGGATCTAGTGGAGAGGTTCCTTTGGGGATTGGGATCTCGTCCAGATCCTGAGGAGTTCTATTATCATTGTTGGGTTCTTCTTGGTTATTCCCCTTTGTAGATCCTTTTCCGGCTGCTTTTGCATGGCCAGTTTTCTGGACTGAGATCCATTGATCACCCTTGGGAATGTGACTCTGCTCTTCAGATTTTTTCTTGCAGTATTTTGCAAAGTGCCCATAGCCATGGCAGTGTCTGCATTTAAATGGGATCTGCTCGTAATCCAGCTCTTGAATATGGGACCATCTAGCTACTGTGAGTTTTATTGCTTCAGGTAATCCTTCTTCCAGATCTACTTCCACACATATTCGGGCACAAGAGTACTGATCTTTCCTTACGGCCTGATCAATGTATTTACCAAGGGAGTTGCCGATGATTTGGAGTGATTTCTGGCTCCAGCAGTGCAGGGGAATATGGGGGAGCCGCACCCACACTGGAACCGCTGTAGGGACATCCTGGGTCGGGTCAAAATCTGGAGACCATTTATTCAAGTATAGACCCTGCGGCCCCATGAAATAGGGCCCGTTCCTGAAGATGAGACTCCGATCTTCTGCAGATTCAAACACGAATACAAAGAAGCCTTTACCTACGAAATACGATTTGATTCCTTCCTTGATCAGAGGGGACAAATTTCTCTTGATCCAGTCTTCAACTGATTTGGGCGATGGCCAGAGGCCGGTAAACTTCCCAATGAGCCCTCTATCTGCTAGATTCAATGCAGAGCGACAAGTTTCTTCCTCAGGGAGGGCCACCGTGGGGATGCAGTCTTTTTTCTTGACAAATTTCTGTTGTTGAGCAGAGGGTGGGCGTTTGCTGCATGCATCTACCAATTTTTGAAAATCGAGGACTTCAGGAGGGAGAGGGGGGGGTTCCGGACCCCCATCGCTGGGCATGGCTGCCAGGAGGGCCGCAGCTGCTCGGAAGCAGGCGAGCGCAGCGCTGGCGCGACGCAGAAGCTCTGAGGAGCTAGGTCACGCAGCGCAGATGAAAACCAATTCATGTTAAAATTCCAACAATTTTCATCCATGTCATTAAACATATAATATCATGACACTAAAAATCCCTAAAATTCTAATTGTTTTCAACCATAATGTTAAAAAAAAAAATGACAAATTTTCATCCATAAATTTAAAAAACATTAAGTTTTCAACATATTTCAACCCTAATATTATGAACAAATTATATGACTGAAATAATCTAAATATCAATACTTGTAGATTGAATGAAACACCCAGTATTTCTCTACATTATTGTTGCATTGTGAATAGTCTAAACAAATGAATTCATCAATATTAAAACATATAATCCAATAAACATAAAAACGACTCATAACTTCATGTAAGATCATATGGAAGTTGAAATATTCATTTCAAGTTACCATGCAAACATTAGTTACATAAATTGTCTTTCACAATTATTCAAAATCACTCATATGTTCTTGCACACCATCAAAATTCACAACTTCAGATGAACGACTGGATGCAGATGAAGATGTTCCATATTCTTCTCTGTCATCAACTAGTGCCCCATCTAAGTCAACATGCATGCCTATCATTTGAGGTTTCAAAAGTCTTCTAGATATACGACTGGGTTCAATAGACTCCCATCTCAACATTGTTTCTTCTGGTAGCACCTCTTCAGAATATTTATCATCCTGAAGTGAAGAGTTCCTCTCCTTTTTAAATTGAATTCATAAACAAGTTTGTCAACTTCCTCCAATTTTAAGAGGTTTGTGCGACGATGATTTATATTTTTACCATTTCTTTTTCTCTTTCTACCAATTTTTTTATCAACTACCAGCTTTGGCTTGTACACACCATTGAATGGGTGTGTATTTGTGGAATACCAATGTATTTAAACACCTGTAACATATTCATTTTCTGTAATGAACTTTATAACCTTGGAAACCCGGAATGGATAGTCATGTGCGTCTCCATCTTCTAACACTACAATCATGCAACCCTCCTTAATATCCTATAATGAACCCCTGTAAAGGTCTTCCATGGCTTCACATTGTGCATGTGATCTTCTGGAACCAATATACATTTCTCTTTCCTCCACCTGTGAAGAATTAATAATACCTTGAGATGGTTGTTTTTCAACAATGTTTGTTTCCTCATGTTCATTTGACACAACTTTTGGCCAAATAAATGGATTCTTCAAAATCATATCTCCATTTGTGAATCTTGAAAGGATATCACTCTGATCATTTAAAAAGGACTCACACCAAACTGAATTAGCAACATCAAAGTACTCATATGTATATCTAATAGATTTTTGAATTTATTCCATACATTCAGAATAATCTATATCTCTCCTCTGCCTTCGTGCATTATTAACTTCAACAACTGATTGTAATAACAATATATTTGACGCAAATATTGGATTATTTGGAATGAACTTCAAGAATGCCAAAATTGATGACGACGCTCATTCTGTAGTAGTTGAATACTTCTTGCCCCATATAAGCGTTTTCCCATCATTTCTTTTAATACAAAATTGATGTTGGAATCTAATGTCATTAAGTTGTTCAATGCATTTTTCCTCACCATGTGATCCCAGAATAAACCTTCGCATGTCAACTGAGTCTTCTAACACATGAAAAACAGGCTTTGGCATATATAATTTCGTAATACATTCAATTAATGATGGAAATCTCCCAACATCCTTCCTCCTCAATGTTACTGAAAAACGACTGAATATCTTATCAATATGGTAGTGAGTGTGCCCAACAAGATGGAAACCAACCTTTACCTTATGAAAAATTCTCAATTCAATATATTACTAACAAATTGTAATTTTTTTTAAATTTATTTCATAGAAATTAATTTTCGAATAATTTTAAATTTATATGGGAAAACTTTTAAAAAAATCTATACTCTTGGATGCACTATGAATATTGATGGGCACACTATAAAAACATTTCAACACAAAAAAATTGAAAAACGTAATAAAATTCAAGCAACTGGCCCATCAAGTTCAATCAAAATTTTTTCTAAATGGAAGAATGCAGAGGAAATAAATAAAAACATATTTTTCATGGTATCTTGAAGACAATGAAACCGATGATGGTATAAATATCTATCTCTTTTGTGGTATGATTCACTTAGGTGAAGCATATCGGGTGATGGGCAGAGTACAAGACATATGTTTGGTTCCAAATACAATCACTATTTATGACTAATAAACGTGAAAAGCTTAGATATCGTCTATCAAAGGTCAAGTATGACACATATGAAACATATACAAAGTTGTGTGCAAAAATCTCAAGCAACATTGCAAATAATATTGTAAGTATGTTTATTTATATTTTTGTTATGCATTACTATAAGGATCATTCAATTTTTTATAAATTATTGACCATTGACATTTTATTTTGTTTCACAGGATTTTGTTGAACCTATTTAAAATTTGATTGAGTGTATTTACTATATGGAGCCAAATTTTATGACTGTGATAAAAAATTTCCACACAAAAACAAAATAAGAAATGAGAATGAGGGGAATACCAATAGCTCATAACACTGCAGTAGTTCAAAGAGGGGATCAACGAAGACTCACTAAGGTGGGTCAATTTAGTAAACCTAAGCATGTTGCTTTTGAAGATGTGGAAGATGAATCTGAAAATTATGTTAGCATTAGTGAGGAGGAGATTAGAACTGTTGTGCAAAAGGAGAAAACAAATAAAATACCAAAAAGAAAAATGACCAAAGATGTCTCTCTTCTAGCTGATGATGAATAAATTTTTTTATCAAAAAAAGGATATATTAACCAGTAAGAAGAAGAAATCAAATGTTGGTCAACCTGTAAAAGTCATGAGCAACAATGAAGAACAAACCGAAAGCTCTCAAAGAAGCAAAGAAATCATAACACCAGGTGCCAAGCTAGAGGATGGCATTATTAAAACAAAACAAAATCTCATTCGCTCTGAGTTGAGGAAGAATAAATTAATTTGTGGTGGCCAAACATTTGAGCTTAATGTCAGCCAATTATATAGGTTAGATGAAAGACAATATCAATATCAAATTAGAAAGGCACATCACCTACATATAGATAATCTGAAAACATTGTTCAGGTTCAATCCATATGTGCATGTGGTGGATTATGTGGTTCTTGTTGATCCACATTAGGTTCCCAACAAACAGGTATTTGAAAAGACACGATGTTTTGATTATAAATATTATGTAATTGGAGGGAACCATTCGCTAGAGCCTAAAAGACAGTTGATTGAGGAATATCCCAATAAATATCTTTTCCAAACAATGAAATGCATCGTTTACGTTGATTCAATAGAAACAAAATAAAAGTTATTGGCATGGGATAATAATGCAGATAATGAGTACAGAATGGAAATGATTTCATCCAAAGGTTGAGATTTATTCATAATGAATTCATAGAAAAATGTGGTGGGGATAAGGCAAATATTGTTTGTTCCGAAGATCAGTCTATTATAAATTATTGTGAGTTCATCCATGTTGAATGTTGGACAAAAGAGGATATCTATAGGCCTATTCTTCTTAATCAAGTAGATGGGAAGAGTCATAGTCAAGTACTGGTTTATGATGTTGTTGTAAGAAAACTAGCTTATGAGGAAAAAGATTCAAAAGGAGATATAGTGAAGATTTATAAAAAACCGCAAGCATTGATTAACTATCTTATAGATCTACGTTCAAATGAAGGAGATTGGGTTTTGGATTTATTCTTAGGTTCAGGTAAGTTTATTATATAAAATTGCATTTAAATATTTTATTTTTTAGTTTTTATGTGTTTATACTAATTTGCTTAATTATTTCTTTTGTGCTTAATGATTAGGTACAACGCTAGCATTTTGCTTAAAAAAAGGAAGAAATTGCATTTCCATTGAGAAAGACCTGGTGCAATGAAAATTTATTCAACAAAGAATTAATGCTCTTCAATTTCATCCAGATGCAATGCAAGAAGTTGGTTTGAGGAAAGAGGATTTTAATGAATCACGTGTGGCAAAAAAGGCAAAGGAACCTCAACCACTGTTATATGGAATTATTGGAAAAGGACATTTTGGAAGATTTGCAGACATGAAAGACCCATTAGAAGATGACAATGACCAAAACGAAGCAAAAAATGTTGCGGAAGAAGACATTAATGATGTTCTAGAAGATTTTTAACATGGATTAGTTGATATTAGGGATTAGCTTTAAGTTATGCTTGCAAATAAAGATCAAATTTGAGAGCTATTAATCAGTTTAACTTGTAATGTTTAGACTTTGATATTTTATGAGAAGAAACATTATTTTTTGCAAAAAAACCTGTGATTACTATTAATTTTTTACATAAAATTCATAAAAAATGTTATTTTTTTAAAGTTTTTTTGTTAAGATTTTCCCAGAAAAAACATTTATTTAACATGTTTTTTTTAACAAAAAGTCTCAAATTGTGTATTTTTTTCATTGTATTTATATTGAAAATGTGTATTTTTTTGTCATATGATTAAAAATATTGGTTTTTTAGCGACAATTATTTGATGTGCATTGAAATATTAATTAACAATACATAAACATATAGAAAATCCTAGCTTTAAAATATTGAACCTTTTTTTATTATTTTAACTATGTGAAAAAAATGAAGATTTCATTACAAAAAAACAAAAAAAAACTAGTACATAAATACACTTAAAAATAAACATCTCAGGGAAGAAGACGACATAATAAAATTTATAGTGTAAAAAACAACCCTCTAAAAAAAGTAGGTGATTCTATATCACCACTTTTCAAAATCGACGTGAAAATCATGACATCAAAAAAAAAAAAGGTCATAAGAAAATTTAAAGTGCCAAAATTATGCTATAAAAAAAAATGGTGATTCTGCATCACCACTTTTCAAAATCGGGTGCTTTTTTTTCTACCTCAAAAAAACAAGTACCAGGTAATTTTCTCGTTTGATCGATAACTATGTTTCAATTTTTTCATGTACCTCTCTAAGAAGAACATCAAAGACAAGAAACCACCCCAACTAATTCAACCTCATCTACTAGGTGGATTAGAAGATGAACATGCAAGTCCATGAAACTCGTCGACAATTCCTTCTCAAACATACAAACAATCTCAACTATCTCTTGACGCCACCATGAAATGCTAGCCACATTAATATCCTTTGACGTGATCCAACGTACACATGCAGAAGTCATGTTTCACACAACCACGCACAAACAAAGGATAATGACACTACAAAGTTATAAACACATGTAATAATATAAAAAAATTAGTTATCTTTTATGATCTCTGCATGGGATAAAATCTATGAATATAACAAATAATAAAATCATGTTTTTGACATTATTCATACTCTTAGAAGATTGAAATGGTCATGCGATTTCAACCCTGAAAAATGGTCTTCCACGGTGAAGCAGCACCATAGTGAAGACCCATATGAATATAACACCCTCACACCCATTATAACTTCCTTTGCCAAAGAAAGATCATCTTTTTTTTAAAATCCATGGGACATCACCTTATTTGAAATATCAATTAGAGGGACCAGCCTCTGATCGTGTACTTTTTAATCGTCTTGGCCAATGTTTGTTTTTAGTTTTTGAAGTAATAAGATCTTTCCTAACAACCAATGTGTCACTTTTTTTAGATGATATGTGCCTCCATAAAGAAGATGAAACATTTTTAAATATATGCATGGGATCTAATAAGTGGGTAATCTTAAGATTCTCCCAATATGGGAGGTTATAAAAGATAGATTTCCTTTTCATCCCAATGGGAAATTTCTCAACATAGGTGTCGAAGAATTCTGGATCGTCGAACATAGGCTCCCCATCTGAATCGAACATTTCTATGAACTCCTTCACCTTCTCTCTCTCATATGCTCTAATCCATTTATCTGGTGTCGTTATTGCATGCCTTTGGGTTCTCTCTCATTTACCATTTAAAGCGGATGTTGCTCTTCTATAAGGGCGTTCTTCTAAGAGGAATACCTTGGAGTAGTCATACAATGGCTTTCGTAGGTCATTGGACAATCTAGCTTTCAGAGAAGGTCCACAACATTTACATCCATAATACCATTTTGTTACAAGACCTGCAAAATTATTGTATACAAAATGCACGACACATTAAATAATATCATGAAGATCATAACAATTACAACGAATTAAATAATTAATATGTGAAAGAATATTGTTACGTATACAAACAAATCAATAAACATGTAATTTACCAGAGCAAACTCCTAAGCCTAGATAATCATGTGTCGTGTAAGCACATATGACATACAACATAAAACTCCTCTCTGCTGCGATGGCTCTTGATACATCATATACATTTATCTCATCCCATTATTCCTTCAATTCATCTACCAGTGGTTGTAAGTACACATCAATATTCTTCATTTGTAGTCTACCAGGGACTACGAGATCCAACATAAGATGTTTGTTCTTCATGGAAAACCATGGGGGGGTATTGTTATTGATCACTACTATAGGGCAAACAGAATAGTTGGTATTTTGGAGGGAATATGGGTGAATGCCATCCATGGCTATGCTGAGTTGTAGACTTCGTACTTCATCCTTGAATTTTTCGGGCCATGTATCCTCTATATGTTTCATGGCTATTGAATATGTTTGGATTCACATAACTCCGAACTCACTTATGTGTGACGCATGAAATCCCTTCAACATAGCTAATTATTTGCAACAAAAGAGCCTTTGAATCCTTGGGAATATAGGCATGTGCCTCAATATCTTAAAAGGAGGACCACATGATTAACCCTTCTTTTTTTATTTATCATAGCTGTCATGCGCACGTGTCGAACATATCTCTTTGTCTGTGTATTCTCCTCTATATAGAATACAATCATTTGGACATGCATGATATGATATTTACTCAGCATCCAACATTTTCAATAATTTCTTTGCCTCTTCATAGCTAACGGGCAAGACATTATCACTCAGAAGAACCATATCTTTAAATAACTTGTAGTTGGTCATTGACAATATTAAATGTACATTAATGCTGATAATTATTAAAGTTCATAAAATTGACCATTTGTAATGTTGATTGTGTGACAAGATTTCTCAAAATATAAGGGACTTGATGGCCAATTACTTCAAAATTTCTGAGAAACATGCATTCGAAAAGCCAAAATTTGCTTTCAAGTTGTACAGTAACATCATTGTCCCCAACTAGATAGAATTTGACTGACCGCTAGGTCTAAAGAGAGGGGTGGTGGAAGAAAATTTAAGGCTTTCGAAAAATGTATCAGCGATATGAGCATCATCCCCTAGATGATCATCATTCTGGAATGCATCTAACAACATTGTCTCCATGATAGTCGTATCTCTTAAGTAATCATCCATACCAACCTCTATTTGATTGTGTTATAGGTCAATTTGAGCACCATTCCCAATGACCTGGTTAAACTGGAAATCATCCCCATAACCAATGAATAGGCTCTATCATCCCCTATCATTTTAGTTGCTACATGCCCTAAGACAAAGAACAAAGACAAATCATCCCTGACTTCCATTGCAAGGTTTCCAAGATTTGAAGTATATGTTATAACACCTATGTGCTCACCTACACAGTCTCTTAAGGGGCTAATTTCGTTGTATATGTAGGTAACTCCACTCAAGGGTGCTATGCAAAGCACTTCTCGACACTCAGGGTTGTGTTGGTCAATTGGGAGTGAAATTCTCATTGTTCCATAATCTCCACTTTGCCAGTGCCTTCTAGAAGAGTGCATATGTGTCAAAATTTGAATCCATGTGTCCATTTGATACCTCTGAGCTTGGGAACATGTCTTGCCTATTATTAGAAATTCATTGATTGTAAAAATACCTTCAGCTCATCTATAAATTAAGCACAGATCCTAGTGCTTGAGAAGGGAGAATTTCAATGGAGAAATGCTGGTGGAATTTCAATTGAGGAATTGATTTGAGTGATATGCTACTAGAGAGATGTTCATTGTGATGAAGCTGGGATGATGTTGGAGATGGTGACATCAAATCAATCATTGGTTGTAACCTCCCCTTCTATCCATTAATAAATATTGTTGTTTACTTTCCCACATATATATATATATATATAAGCTTATGTCTTTCATATTATGAATTCTTATTTGATTATGGTTCATATTTCATTGATTTAAATGAATAACTTGAATAGGCATCTGTATATTTCTATCTCTTTGTTGTTTAGTGTTCATTCTTGCAAGAAATATTATGGCGATCTAGCTTGGATTTGAAGCTACAGCAAGAGCGACAGAAGGAGAATTGGAAGCGCTTGGACTCCAAGTAAGTTTCTTGATTTTTTCTGTGTGTCTATTTACTATTAGGAAAAGTATCTGCAAAGTCTTTAACTCGTTGTTCTAAATGCATAGCACCACATTTAGGGAATAATGTTTTATCCGTAATTCATAATTTCACATAACAAATTGGCGACTCTGCTGGGGATTTTACCCTTCATACTTGGTGTATTTTGCCTTTCTTATCAACCCAATAGAATTTACTCTAAAATATTAGGCTTTTTTAATTCAAATTTTCATTAGAAGTGTGTTAAACAGCTTGAGTTTTTGTTCTCTACTGCGCCCAACACACTGTTGAACAGGACACAGTGCTTTGCATTGCACTGTCTCCCACTTAGGGGTGTGTTGCAAAGCATTGTCTCTCCTTAGAGACTATGTTTCCCCCTAGAGCCAACCAAATTCCCATTGAATTTGTCATTACATTTGCTTTTAGTTTTGTTTGCTGTGTTTTCAAAGAGGCTGATGCCTCATAAAGACCAGTGACTTTACCTACCTCTTCCTCCTTTGAAAGAAAAGTTTGTTCAATGTTTATTTAAAGTGTTTTTCTTTATCATTGACGAATTAATTTCAAAGTATTTTCATTACTCCATTAGATCCATTTTCTTTTGAAAATGAAATTGTCGTTAAATTCTTCGTTTCCTATAGGAGAAATTGTACTTAAAATCTTCATTTTTCCTAAAAAGAGAAATTGTTGTTCAATTCCTCATTTCTCAAAGTAAAAGGCACTTGTTTTTATTGATTTGATGCACTTAGTTTCCTTTTATTCATTCACGTTAAAGGGACTGAAAAGAAAAACCTGCATTTGCACGCAGTGGATTGTGTGTTTTACATAGGAATAATTAGGAAAGTTGAATTTTAGTTTGTGCTCTTTGATTGTTTGCTCTCAAATTGTTTTCTCTTTCCCTCTAGTAGCTAGGATTTTCATTGAAAAAACTAAAAGTGAAAAGATTTCTTATCATTTTAGTTTTCATTTTAGGAATTTCCAATACATCATCGCGGTGAACCTTGAAAGGAAAATTGACCTAACAAAGCATTGGAAACATAACGATAACATTTAGAAGGTCTAGGCTAGAGACATGTTCCGACGTCGTAAAACATAGCAGTTGTCGTTAATTGCCTGCAATACATTCCGAGTGTGATACCTCACTCCACGTACGTAAGTATATCATAGCTTGTCCACATACTTTATGGTATATCGGGCAGTGTTACAATACGAAAAGCATAAATGGGTGCTCTCACTGTGCGGTTTCGTGTATATTTTGGAGGAAAACTTTAGGTTGTTATCCATCCATAGTGAACCGAGTCGGCCGGCTTGTAAATTGTGATACACCGAACACAGCATTCGGGAAGATTGCCTGCCCGTACTTCTTGGTTCGCCAGTAGGTATTCTGTAGTTCATAGTTTCTTAGTAAACCTTTTTCCTAGCATTACCCTTTTATTTTGTTTATTTGTTTTTGGTTAAAATAAATCAGTCATCGTGGAAGAACAAAATCCTTTTCCCCGTCATTCGCGTAGATTAGCATTGAAACCACCTTTACCACTAGAATTTACTCCTGGTCGGCGAAGGCGACATCACTCTACTGAAACCAGTACTATTGGTACCTCTGGTGAAGCATCATCTTCCCATATACCGGAGTCGGCACAAGTTATGTTTCTACACATCTTGGTTTTTCTATTATTGTCGAGACGGAGTCCTCACAGCTACCTATGGTCATGATCCATCCAATCAGTGAGACCATACCTCCTGAACCCGACGTTGTTCAACCGGAAGTTGATCCAGATCATGTCTCTTCTTTGCTAGAGAATCTAAATCTCGAAGTCAAACAACCGGAAGTTGTTTCTCCGTATCCATTGAGTCTCCCATATCACACGGTCAACCTCTTGAAATATACCTTGGGCCTGATGGAAAAATACTTCCACCTGGTTTGATTTTGATTGAAGAAATCCCACAAGACGAGACACTTTTAACTCCAACTCATTTTGGAGAGGATCTTTACCTGTACGAGTCTTTTCCTCAATCACCACGCTCTGCTTTTGTTAATCATATTCCTATTCACATTCCCGTAAATTCAAAAGGGTATACATTTGGTCAAGTAACCATGCCTAAACCGACATCTTCAGTTGGGCCATCTGTTCCAATTACATCAACACCTGCCCTCGCTACCCCGTCGATGTTTACAACTTCACCAGAATCATATTTTCATGGTGGCCCTTTGGTCCCATCAGGTAATAAATATTTATCTGGAATTTTTTCTGGTGCATCTTCAAACCATGGACTTCACCAATGTCATCGTCTGGTATTCTAACTGGTAAACCTATAGTGAGTACTGAACAGCTTGATTCTTTATACACATCATCAGGGCAATATCAAGCTATTCCTTTTGGGTTTATTCCATCCAGTACCATATCAACTAGACTCCCTGCATATGGAGAGAAATATTTTTCGTCTTATTATCCTCCTCATGCAGGGTGGCAACCTTTGGTCACCCACTTTGACAATAATCCATCATTTTTTGGTCAACCTAATGTTGAAATGAATGTTTGTCAATGGCAACCCACTCTACCTATCCAATCACAAACGGTTGTACACTCGTATCAAATAGTTCAACCTGTTACACCCACATCACTTCCACTTGCTAATACATCTTTACCCCTGTTACAGAATCATAATGTTGTACAAAAATCATTTCAGGCGGGTCCTTCAACTCAATATCATCGAGTATTGGGCCCACAGAATCCAAATCCTTCGGCCAATTTACAACAACAACTTGCACTTGGAATCATATATTCTAAAGCTGGTTTACCATTTTATGGGATGTCACAGCCACAACCAAGTTATACTTATCCTCAACCGAATCCAAGTTATCCTAATTTGGGTTATAACATTGGTGGATAGACCCCTTGACAGCCTCAGGCGCAAATTCCTCAACCTTCATCTCAACAAGTATCATACCCAGATTTTGGTCAACAGAATCCTCAAGCGTTTGCTTATCAAAACAACCCCTATCTGGGTTACCAGTAGAAGATTCCTTATGTTGGTGCTCAAAGGCATGTTTCTCAAGAAATTCCATCATACCCTGGCTATGCTCAAACTGACCTTAATCGACATTTTCCTTTTGTTGCAACTTTAGAGTTACCAGATTTAAATCGACTAACTAATGATCCAATCAACTATGCTCATTGGTGGCCGATGATACCTCACAAATTACCCTCAAATATTCCTTAGTTCAATGGAAACCCTGGGGAAGACCCTTCGACTCAAGTTATGACTTATCATTTGTGGTGTTCATCAAACTCCCTGAATGATGACTCTGTTCGACTATGTCTTTTCCAGCGTACGCTCACTGGTCCGGCTGCAAAATGGTACATTGAGTTACCTAGATATTCTTTTGATAATTTCACTGACTTAGCTACTGTATTTTTTACTCACTTCCAATTACCCATACGATATGAAACTGGAACGGAACCCTTGACCAATTTCAAACAGACTAATGCTACTCACATTTCTGATCATATTCATGATTGGCGTCGTCATCGTAGAATGGTTAAGACATTTTTTCCTGATTAGCTCCTTTCTGAGTGGTTCATTAGGTCCTTGTTACCATCTATAACTGAGGATGTGGCTAAGGGTGGCGTCATCACTGAAGAGAAAGTGATTGCTCATGCCCAATATTTAGACTTGATCTATACCCAATCTGGCACGTTCTATGAAAAAATTCCTAATGCACCGCGATCTAATTCATTGTTCCTCCACAATTAAAGGACTCTCATGCCGGAGACGGTTTGATTGGTACTGCAAGCATACATCATACTACTGCATCTGATCCCGCACCTTCTTCCGAAATCAATGCCATGTCATTTGACAAAGGAAAAAGTGACAAGTAACCCGGAAGTAAGAAAAAAGGGAAATCTAAGAAAAAGCAAACTTCTAACCCACAGGAAAGATCATCTGATCAATCGTCTGGACCTAGGAAACCTCGTTATCTATGCATAATCTATAATGAGGAACACTTTGTTCGGTATTTTCCTCACCACATTGAAGTCTCAAAAATAATTAAGACTTCGCATGCATCTGCTGTGTTGACTGATCCGTTTCCAAATCTGGACACAAATTTGGTTGCTATGGATCCACCTTATAGTTCACAAGTGCTTATGTTATCTATCACAAAAACTTCAACAGAAATTTTGGTGTCAACGCCTAAAGATTATGGTAGTCAGGAAACTGATCAACCTACTACCTCGACTACGAATCTGTCTACGGAATCAATACCACCTATTGTTATTCCTGAATTGAAAATTAAGCCACCTAAGGGAGTCATTCATAAATCGACATATAATCCTTGAGCAAGAGCTGCTCAAAATTATAATATAGTTGAAGATTTGGATCAATCCCCTTCAGCGATGTCTCCTCTTGAGGTATTACAAAATTGTCCCTCCCAAAACAGGCTTTATTGTCGGCTATTGGTGGAATTGATCTGACTGATTCTAATATTGTCATCTTTAATCATACAGGCTATGTGCCACAATTGCCAGAAAAATTGGCATTCTCCATACAAGTAAATGTTCTCAATCACCCTATTCATCACACTATTATTGATGAGGAAGCATCTACATGCATTATGTCTCTAAATTATTGGAAGTCACTTGGCTCACCACGCTTATCTCAATCATCAACAACGTTGAAGGCTTTTGATGGACATAAATATAAGCTTTCTGGTATTATTAATAACCTGCATGTTGAACTAGGGGACAAAACAATGAATGTTGATGTCGAGGTTGTTGACAGACCCCTTGAATATAATATTCTACTTGGAAGGCCATGCGTATATGCTATGACTGCAATTGTTTCTACATATTTTAGAATGATCAACTTTCCATATAAAGGTAAAATCACAGTCATCAATCATCTATCCTTCTTTGCCTCCACTTCGCAGGTAACTGGAAGTGTTCCATTCGTTCACGCACCCCAACTAGAACTTCAGAACATTGGTGTAGAACTCTTAAAGGATTCCACTCTCATGGGAACCTTTTCATTACCGCCGCCTGCGACATCCGCATAAATTGCAAGTATAGAGACCTGCTACATGATCTCTTCCACTCCATCTGGCTTAAGAAAGAGTACATGTGATTTTTAAATTGTTACGTTGGATGAGTTCTTGCCGCCCAGTCCTATTGAGCTGGCATAGAAATCAATCTATCTGGCTTGGGCGGCGAATCCAAAATCAGGGTCACCGGTTGTTTGGGTTGATCATTCCTTAGATTTTGGTACTCCATCTCATCCTTTTTCCTCAACTTTCTTGACAAATGAGAATATTTTGGAAACCAAGATGTCAGAAGGAGAACCATGGGAAGATTATCATCATCGTTCCCATCTTCCTGATTATGAATAAAATTATCTTAGTGAACTATATCACCCATCAATCAAAAATTTCTTTTCGAATTCTTTACCTATTAATGAAATAGATTCCAAGTGAAATTTGTCAAATATTGAAGAAACCATTTCTATCGATATTTCAACCAAACCTGGCATAGTATAAGATATTCATGTCGGCGTATCTTGTTCTTCATCAGAACTCAAAAAATATCGCTCTCTCTTTCATGAATTCTGTGATGTATTTGCTTGGTCTTATGAGGAAATGCCAGGCATAGATACTAGTATTGTTGAACACACTATTAATATGTATCCTGATGTCAAACCGGTAAGTCAATGCCTTCGTCCTGTTCATCCAAAGAAGGTTGCTGCCATTAAAGCATAAGTTGAGAAAATTTTGCGTGTTGGTTTTATTTACCCTATTCCGCTAATTGAGTGAGTTTCCAACATCGTTCCTGTAATGAAAAAACAAGGAACCATCAAAGTGTGCATCGATTATTGGGATGTCAATATATCTTGTCCAAAAGACAGCTATCCTACTCCCTTTATCGACCAGATCATTGACGATTATGCTGGATGTGAAATATTTTCGTTCATGGATGGATTTTCCGGATACAATCAAATCAATATCCGCCTAGAGGATCGACATAAGACAACATTCATCTGCCCCTGGGGCACATTCTCTTATAGGAAACTATCGTTTGGTTTAAAGAACGTTGGGGTAACATTTCAGAGAGCAATGGATTTTGCTTTCAATGACATCAAGCACATTGTTCAACCCTATCTAGATGATTTACTCATGCATTCATGAAATCAGACTGATCACCTGATGCATTTGAGAGCCATCTTCTTACACTGTCGAAACTACAAAATACGTCTCAATCCACATAAATGTGTGTTTTGTGTTGGGTCTAGTCGTTTGCTTGGATTCGTTGTCTCAAAAGAAGGAATTCGAATCTATCCATTGAAGGTTTAGACCATTCTGGATTTTCCTGCGCCATCAAATTTACTTCAGATACAAAAAATTCAAGGAAAGGCTAACTTCCTAAGAAGGTTCATACCCAACTACGCCGAAATTTCTAAAGGATTTACTCGACTCTTGAAAAAAGGGGTTCCCTTCCATTGGGACCAAGTTGCACAAGCTTCTTTTGATGTTGTCAAGGATAATATTGTCTGGGCATCATTAATGTATCCCCCTAATTATCAGAGTGATTATTTCATATATATCGTCGCGGTTGATATGACCATTTCTATGGTATTGGTTCAAGTAGAAAATGGGATAGAACATCTGATCTATTATTTGAGTGATAATCTCAATGATATGGAAGTTAAGTATTCATACGTAGAAAATCTTTCCTTGGCAGCTGTTCAAGTTGTCCAAATATTTCACCACTATATCCTGTTCCGAAAGACCATTGTCGTTTCAGATTGCAACCCCATGACTTATATCTTATCACGTCAATTGTTGGGGGGGGGGGTGGCGGGAATAATCAAAATGGATTGTCATTTTGCAGGAATTTGATTTAGAATTCATCAAATCCAAGTCAAAGAAGTCTTTAGTTTTGGCATAGCTTCTCTGTGACCTTCCCTCTAATAGTACTGCTACTAGATTGAGACCATCAATTCCTGATGAGTCTCTATTTTTTATCGAATCATATGATCCTTGGTATGGAGATTTCATTATTTATCTCCAAACTCAAACTTTTTGGCATGATACCTCTCGCTTTGTACAACAAGATATTCGATACCAAGCCAAAGGTTATCTGATCATCTGCGATACACTTTATCGTCATGGTGTCGATAAAATTTTAAGAAGGTGCCTCACTCATGAGGAGACTGAAAAGGTTTTAAATGATTGTCATATTGGGGCTTGTGGTGGAAATTTATTTGGATACGCTACCACGTAAAAGATACTCCGCGCCAGATAATTTTGGCCTACCATATTTGGCGACTGCATCCTCGCAGTCATAAGTTGTCATGCGTGCCATATTTTTTATCGTAAAATCTACAAACCGCCAGCTCCAATGCATCATGTTGTCTCTGTGGGACCATTTTCAAAATGGGGTATTGACTTCATGACCTCTAACCATCGTTCGTCTGGGGGGCATGGTTATATTATTGTCGCAGTATATTACTTTACCTAATGGGCCGAAGCGATGCCTACATTCAACAACACAGGATAGACAACTGCATTATTTTTCTTTAATCATGTTATTGCATGGTTTGGGGTCCCATGGGCTATAGTTACATATCATGGGAATAATTTTCGCAATCACATGATGACTAAATTGACTTCCAAGTTAGGATTGTCACATGATAATTCTTCTCCTTATTATCCACAATCAAATGGACAAGTTGAGGCTATCAACAAGATTCTTAAACATATGCTTCAACGAATGATAGGAGTTTGTAAGAGAAACTGGCATTTGATCCTGTACTCGGCCTTGTGGGCGTATCGAACCTCAGTGAGAAACGCAACTGGATTTACCCCTTTTCAATTGGTGTATGGTCTGAAAGCTATCTTGCCTATCCAATGTGAAATACCATCGTTAAAACTCGCAATCAACTTGTTACCTGACACCTCAGAAGAAGAAGCGCTTCTTTTTAACCTCATCCATCTTGATGAAACGCGTCGTGAAGCCCAATTGGCCAACGAAGCGCATAATAGACGTATAAAGGCGCAATACGACAAAAATGTCCAGCCTTCCATTTTCTCAAAGGGCGAATTAGTCCTTCTTTATGATCAAGAAGCTGATGTAATAAGTATAGGAAAATTTGAGCCATTATGGCATGGCCCCTATATTGTCAAAAGAGTTCTTGCTAAGGGTGCCTATGAGTTAGTAGATTACAATGGAATTCCGTTTACGCATCCCAGAAATGGGTTGTATATGAAACGTTACTATGCTTAATCATGAGCGTAGTAATTTTTTGTATTATATTGTATATATATGTTGTTGATTTTCATTTACTATCTTAGTTTTCTTTTTAGATTTTCCTTGACGTTAGTAATCCACTTTACATTTCATCACATATGTCTCAATATTTGGAACCATTTGTTGGATATGCTGTTGGTTCTAGTCGTAGTATGCAAAATCTATCCTCTGCAGCGTGGGCTATTTTCACTCCGAACGACGAGTTAGTGAGTTTTCAAGGGATTTGTATTGGTAGATTGACAAACAATATCGCTGAGTATAGCGCGTTGATCGAACTTATCTCTGATGCCATTTCATTTTGTATTAACCGCATCATTATAAGGTTAGACTCACAACTTGTGGTATTACAACTTACTAGTGTTTATACTATTAGAAATCCAACACTGCATCGTTTGTTCCTAAGAGTTTGACTTTTGGAAAGACACTTTGATTTTATTCAATATCAACACATTTCCAGAAATTTGAACACATTGACTGATTATTTGGTTAATCAAGTTTTAGACAGATATTTGCAACACATGTAAAGAAAAAATCCACATAATTGAATAGGATTACGCAATAAATAGAAGGAAAACACTGAAATAAAATAGATAGATAGTTATAGGTTTTTACAAAAAATTGTGCCCAAGACACATTGGTCATTTGACCTCAAAATGTATGCAACATGTCAAAATTAAACTAGTGGTGCTCATGGTAACATGCTATAGATCTAGGTATCCTATGTAGTAACCGTATCCAGCGGTTAGAAACACCTATAGTGTGGCGTTGTAGTCGCATGGGTAACTCTTTGATCTAGCAATCTGGAATCTTGAAGGTCAACCCCTCTATGTGTTTTTGAAGCTCAGTCAGAGTCTCAGCCATGTCTAGATCCTGGAGTACTGCTCTCCCGACAGCCTCTCTGCTAGCTCATCCGCTCCATGCTCTAGTTCCTCCACCAGTTGAACTCGACCAACATTTTCATTACATCAAAACTTTAGTTTAGTCTTGGGAAAACATCAAAAATACAAAAACATTGTATAAACCTTAGGAAAATGAAAAACATGGTCGAAACATTCTTACCTATTGCACCCCACTAAGCGCCTTCTGGTAAAGCTAAGTCTGGATCTCCTTGGAAATCAACATCTGCGTATGCATACTCATTAATGGCGACAACCTGTCTCCTAAACCAGGCTAAGAACGTAGTCGAGAACATAATGGTTGTTGGGTATGTGTTATATTCTTTCCATGACTAGCTCCACGAGCTGTACGTTGCGTCGGGCGCAGCAGGAGGGTCATAGGGGGGGCGGCAGCCCCCCCTGTCGAGGTCTGGGGCAGCGCCCCGGCAAAAAAAATTTGGTATGCGGTCCCACTCATAGGCGAACCCACCCATGTTTTGTGCATGAGTTTGCACATGGTTTTTGGGTACGATGGTTTTTGGCCCCTGGTATTTTGTAGATCCGGTCAAAGGAACTACGGTTATGTTCTAATCCAGGGTTAATGGATTGGGGTTTATGTATGCTTCGGCATGTATATATATGTGTTGTAACACTAAAAGGAATATAATGAAAAATGAAGTTGGTCGTCCCGATTTGAAATCCAGGGGAAAATATCTGTGTTTATCTGTTTTATGTTTTATGCTCTCGCAATTGTTTATTTTCTGTTATAAGATTCGTGTGTAGATAATTTATGTTCAGGGTTAAAACCTACATTTGGTATCAGAGATGTTTCGGCTTCAAGGGGACGCCTTTGTTGCTGAGGGTTTTTTGCTTGGGCCTGAGGTAGACCCTGTTCAGTGGGAGATCTGCGGGATCGATTCTTGCTGTGAAAGAAGATGGCGAGCGACGGAAAGATAGAGATCGAGAAATTTAATGGTCAGAGTTTTGAGTTTTGGAAGCTCAAGATGGAGGATCTGCTGGTGGATAAAGATCAGTGGATCGCAGTAGATCAAGGTACTAAACCAATGGCAATGTCAGATGAAGACTGGAAGAAACTGGATCGGAAGGCTAAGAGCACAATACGATTGTGTGTCTCAGATTCAGTATTGTTGAATGTATCTGGGGAAGCTACGACGAAGAATTTGTAGGAAAAAATTGGGACTTTGTACCAATCTAAGTCTCTGGTGAATAATTTGTTCCTGCGAAAAAAGTTGTATAACCTGAGGATGAAGGATGGAGACTCAGTGATAGAGCATCTGAACGCCTTCAATACTGTGGTAAGTCAGCTGTCATCTGTTGATATTAAAATCTCAGACGAAGATAAGTGCATCAGTTTGTTTTGTTCTCTACTAGACTTGTGGGACAGTCTGGTTATTGCAATAGGTAGCAATACAACTACCTTGAATTTTGATGACATTGTCTCAGCCTTGCTGTCAGAGGAAATGAGACGGAGAAATATGGAGGGTCAAAATGGAGATGCCTTATCTGTATGAGGAAGGTCCCAAAACAGAAACAAGAATAAGGTTTCGAGTGGGAGATCTAAATCTAGAGGGAGATCTAAATCTCCTGGAAAGTTTGTAAAGGTGTGCTGGAAATGCGAAAAGGAAGGACACTACAAAAAGGAATGCAGATCTAAAGCTCCTGAGAAAGGAAAGGGATCTGATGATGCTCCTTCTGCAGAGGCAAAAACCACCTCGGATGAAGGTGGGGATGTGTATTTGGCTTCTTCTTCAAATACACATGTATATCATGAGTCATCATTGATTGACTCAGGTGCATCTTTTCACTTCACTCCCCATAGGGAGTGGTTCTGCGAGTATGATAAATATGATGGTGGTGATGTCTTCCTAGGGGATGATAGGAAGGCCAGAATCGCCGGACGTGGAAAGGTCAAGTTGAAGCTACAAAGAGGAAGGATTAGAACACTTACTGGTGTTCTGCATATTCCTGCATTGGCCATAAATCTAATTTCTGTAAGCAAGATGGATGATGCAGGTGTAAAAACAGTGTTTGAGAAAGATGCTTGCAAGATGGTTCGGGGAGCACTGGTATTAATGCGGGGAGTTTGGATTGGAACTCTGTACAAGCTACAAGGTAGCACTATTATTGATGGGTGTAACGCTCGTGTTCCCAAAGAGGAGCGTAAAAGTCTAACTATCTCTCACATCTAATGCTAAGTGGCATCAAGGGTCAGGACATATTGGAGAGAAGGGCCTTCAGATACTGCATAGAAATGGTATGGTAGAAGGTATGTCTAATTTCTCTCTGGATTTCGATTTCTGTGAACATTGTGTATATGGGAAGCAGAATCGGGTGAGTTTTCCTTCTGGTGCTAAGAGGGCGAACAAGATATTAGAGCTTGTGCACAGTGATGTGTTTGGACCTGTGTCAGTTCCATCATTGGGAAAGTCTTTGTACTATGTTTCATTCATAGATGACTTATCAAGGAATACATGGATATATTTCTTCAGGAAGAAATCTAAAGTCTTTGACAAATTTAAAGAATTTAAGGCTCTGGTGGAAAACCAAACAGAGAAGAAGATAAAGGTGTTGAGGACAGATAATGGTGGGGAGTTATGCAAGAAGGAATTTGAAGAGTTCTGTAAGAAGTGTGGTATAGCACGGTAGAAGACTACTCCATACACACCTCAGAAAAATGGAGTTTCAGAAAGAATGAACAGAACACTGATGGAAAAGGCAAGAAGCATGCTCAGTGGTACCGGGTTAGGACAAGAATTTTGGGTAGAGGCAGTGGAGACTGCATGTTACTTAGTTAACAGATCACCTTCATCGGCGTTGGAGGATAATAATCCACATGAGGTATGGACTGGTAAGAAACCCTTTCTTTTACATCTAAGGGTATTTGGATGTGATGCATATGTACATGTTCCAAAGGAGAAAAGGACCAAGTTGGATAATAAATTTGAAAGGTGCATCTTTATTGGGTATAAGGATGGTTTAAAGGGTTACAAGCTTTGGAACCCAGAAACAAGGAAGGTTGTGTACATCCGAGATGTGGTGTTTAGAGAGGTGAAAGATGTTGTTACACATGAAGTCCTACCAAAGGAACCTGAGAAGATAGAGTTTGAGCTAAAGGAGTATGAATCAGACTCTACAACAGAAGAAGATTCAGAAGAGGAAGAGCCACAAACTCCAGCTTTGAGAAGATCAGCTCGGGAAAGAAGACAACCAGAAAGGTATAGTCCATCTTCTTTCTGTTCAAATTTTGCCTTAACTATAACTGATGATGATCCCAGAACTGTCAGGGAGGCAGTAGATTCAGAGGATGGAAAACTCTGGAAGGAGGCCATGGTTGATGAAATGGCATCCTTGCACAAAAATGAGGCATGGGATCTGGTGGAGTTGTCGGCTGGAAGGAAGCCCATCGAGAGCAAATGGGTGTTTAAGAAGAAGATGAATGTAGAAGGCAAGGTGGAGAAATACAAAGCTCGGTTGGTAGCGAAAGGTTATTCCCAGGTGCCGGGAATTGATTTTGGTGATATTTTTTCTCCCGTTGCCAAGGTTACTTCTATTAGATTACTTTTATCTATTGCTGCTGCATTTGATTTTGAGATAGAATAGATGGATGTGAAGACAACATTTCTTCACGGGGATCTAGAAGAGGAGATCTACATGAAGCAACCTGAAGGCTTTATGTTGAAGGGTAAGAAAGAACTGGTATGCAGGTTGAAGAAGTCTCTGTATGGGTTAAAACAGTCACCAAGGATGTGGTATCAGAAATTTGATACCTATATACGGGGACTTGGCTTCACCAGAAGCAAGGAGGATCACTGTGTTTATTTTAAATTAATTGGTGACCATGTTATTTATTTGGTCTTGTATGTGAATGATATGTTGTTTATTGGAAATTACAAAGAAATTATCCAAGATTTGAAGACCCAACTGTTCTCCAAATTCGACATGAAGGATCTTGGTGCTGCAAACTATATTCTGGGCATGGAAATTAAGAGAGATCGGGAAAATAGGAAGCTCTGGTTAAACCAGAAGAAGTATGTCGAGACTATATTTGCATAGGTTCAATATGCAGGATAGTAAATCGGTGAAATTTCCCATTCCTGTAGGTGTAAATATATATGCTGAACAGTGTCCCAAGACACAAGAAGAAGAGGAGGATATGCCCCGTGTTCCATATGCAAGTGCAGTGGGTAGCCTGATGTATGCAATGGTCTGTACTAGACCAGAAATTGCACATGCAGTGGGAGTTTTGAGTAGGTTTAAGTCAAACCCAGGGAAGGAGCATTGGGCAGCAGTGAAGTGGGTTTTCAAATATTTACGTGGCACTAGTGATTACGGCTTGTGCTACTAGGGAAGACTAGGATTGGAAAGAATGTTGGACATTTGTGGTTTTGTTGATGCAGACTGGGCTGGAGATCCGGACCAAAGAAGATCTACAAGTGGGTATGTGTTTAGCCTATTTGGAGGCGTAGTCAGTTGGATGAGTAAAAGACAATTGTAGTAAGGCTTTGTCCGCGTATGCGTAATACATAATAACCACTAAGAAGGAAGCCATGGTTGCAGAGATTGTGTTCAAGTATGGGGTTGGTACGACAAGCCATAAGGATAGACTGTGATAGCCAAAGTGCAATTTTCTTGGCTAAGAACCCTGCTTATCATTCAAAGACAAAGCACATTTATGTTCAATATCACTTTGTTAGAGATATGGTTGAAGCTAAAAGGGTGTTGCTGGTAAAGGTGGACACTTTGAAGAATGTTGCAGATGCATTGACGAATTCTGTAAGCACTCAGAAGTTCTCTTGGTGTAGAGAAACAATGGGTGTTGAATAATTGGCCCAATGACTAAGCTCTCCGGTGGCCCCTTGTGGAAAGAAAACAACAAGTGGGAGAATGTTAGGTATGTGTTATATTATTTCCACGACTAGCTCCACGCGCTGTACGTTGCACCGGGCGTAGCGTCTCGGCAAAAAAAAATTTGGTATGCGGTCCCACTCATAGGCGAACCCACCCATGTTTTGTGCATGAGTTTGCACATGGTTTTGGGGTACGATGGTTTTCGGCCCCTGGTATTTTGTAGATCCGGTCAAAGGAACTACGGTTATGTTATAATCCAGGGTTAATGGATTGGGGTTTATGTATGCTTCGGCATGTATATCTATGTGTTGTAACACTAAAAGGAATATAATGAAAAATCAAGCTGGTCGTCCCGATTTGGGATCCAGGGGAAAATCTTTGTGTTTATTTGTTTTATGTTTTATGCTCTCGCAATTGTTTATTTTCTGTTATAAGATTCGTGTGTAGATAATTTATGTTCAGGGTTAAAACCTACAATGGTAGATTGGCCCACATGCCTACCCATTAGTTCTACCCATCTCTGCATCCTCAGATCTCTAGGATTATACACACCTAGCGTCACATGCTGAGGCTACATCAATGGAATCTGCTCTAAGGAAAATGAAATGAGGATCAAACCATAACTAAAGTTCTTCTTCCTTCCTCCCTTTTCTTCGTTCATTTGTTCCTTTATTTTGGAAAGTACAAATTCATACCAGTTGAATATTGTTGGCTCCATGCACTCTAGCGCATACTTCATATATGATCTATTCGCTAAATGTAGTGTAACGGTGCCGACAAGTTTTGCGATCGTGAAAATAATGGTTCTCAAAGACAAATCTAGAACATCCCAGATGTTTATCTTCCCATATTTTCTTGGCTCTGCCCCTGGAGAGAAATACTGCAAAACATAATCTCTCACAGTATCTCCTCCAAGAGCAGACCCTCAGAAGGAAATAGGCAAGTCTCTCCTCGACAAACCTGTGAGAAAATATACATCCTCTACTATAATAGGAACCATTTTTTTCCTAATATGAAATGCCTCAATAGTCAGATCCCATGCTCGAACTAGGAACTCCAAGAGTTCTATCTGTTGCCTCATCCCTGAAAAGTAGAAGTACTTTAACAACCCACAATCTCTTAGGGATCTTACTGTACCCGGATCATTTAGGGCAACCATATTATGTGCTTCATGATCTCTTTCTCTCCATGTAATCGACATTATAGTCCGATGAAATCCTGAAACATAACCATAAGACTCATTAGACTCCTTTCAATGCAAAAAATTAGACAAATTTTAGGCATAGTGCAAGAAACAAAAATGGAGATTGCGCCCAACGCAGTCTTGAAAAAGGGATAGTGCATTGCATATGCAGCTAGACTTCAGTTTAGGTGCTCTACAATGCACTTTTTGATGATCAAGGGTGTGTTGCCCTTTTTGGAAGCAAAATTTACCCTAAGGGGCTTAAAACCCTAAAAATTTGCAGTGAAAGGAAATGAAATGATTACTGAAAGAAAAAAAGGTTCATGGAACTAACCTGGATCAAACGATGATGAAAAATGTCCACAGAATCGATCGCAATCAGCAGCTAAAGTTCGGGGGCAGAAATAGGTTCAGAGCTCCAAAATGCAAATGGTAACTATTAAATGGTAAAAATGAATAGTAAGAGAAATATTGAACGGTGCTCGTCCTCTTCCACAGAACGGTCCTCGTCCTCTTCCACAGAACGGTCCTCGTCCTCTGGGTCCTTGTCCTCTACCACAGAGTGGGCCTTTTTAGCTATAAAAGACACAGAGCAGGCCTCTTGAACCATAACCATAGCCAAAGGCTTAGATCGGTCCTCGTCCTCTGCCACAGAACGGTTCTTTTTAGCCATATCCACAGAGCGGTCCTCGTCCTTTGCTACAGAACGGTCCTTTTTAGCCATAGCCACAAAGCGGTCCTCATCCTCTGCCATAGAACGGTCCTTTTTAGCCATAGCCACAGAGCGGTCCCTTTTAGCCATAGTCGCAGAGCGGTCCTTTTTTTTGTTATCTTTTTTATTTCTATGAAAAAGTAATGGGGATCTACCTAAATAGAATGAAAAATAAGAAATAAGAAGTAAACTAAAGATTTGATGAATATAACATCTTAATGAAGTATGATCAATAGGTGAATTACTTTCTATACGGAAATATACCAAACATAAAGATACCAATTTTATCAAATTGATGAATAGAATATGACCTCCCAACCAACCGCAAAAACTACTTATCATAAAGGATATATTATCGTTGTAACGAAAAAGAAATAGGTTCACTAGTCTTGTTAATACGGGATTTGCTAAAAGAATGGGATTCAACAATTGAAGAATTAGACCACCGATAAATAGACTTAGAATTTTTGGATTTTTGATCGAATTCATGGGGTGCGTAGATTCAGGACTTGGAGGTTTTTCAAGACTTCGAAAAACACGACAGAACATATACGGTATGCTCTTCCTCATCCGAATTCTGCAAAAAAACATTTCCAGTAGTTAGTCTTGGACAATTGATTCCTGAAAGTGTATGGATATCCGAGGATGAACCACTCCCCAAATCTGGTCAAATTATAGCAGTTGATGGGGAATATTTAGTCATTAGATCAGCTAAACCCTATCTAGCTACTCGAAAATCGACTGTTCATGGTCATTATGGAGAAATTATTGACAAAGGAGATACATTGATAACATTGATATATGAAAGGTTAAAATCCAGTGATATAATTCAAGGTCTTCCTAAAGTTGAACAATTGTCAGAAGCCCATTTGAATAATTCAATATCGATGAATCTGAAAGAAATTTTGAAAATTGGACCAGAGATATGACAAGATTTCTTGGAAGTCTTTGGGGGTTATTCTTTAGCGCTAGGATAACTATGGAACAAATTCAGATTCAAAAATTTTACCGATCCCAAGGGGTATGAATTGGTGATAAGCATATAGAGATTATTGTACGCCAAATGAAATCGAAAGTATTAATTTCAGAAGATGGAACGGCTAATGTTTTTTCACCGGGGGAACTCATTGGATTATCACGAGCACAGAGAATGGATCGTGCTCTAGAAGAGACAATCTACTATCAAACCATGTTATTAGGAATAACAAGGGCATCTTTGAATACTCAAAGTTTTATAATCTTCCATAGATCAACTATCCTATTCATTAATGAATAGGATTTTGAATCCCTTAAATATTGGGAAAAAACATTTTGTTGTCTTTTCAATAACCTTTTGGATAAGTTGAAATCCTCAATGGGCTTTTAAGTAGCACTAGGACCACCCATACACGTTTCATCCATTGGCCATATGTAAAAAAAAGAATAATGAATTGATTTTGTAAAATTTTCAATGAATCTTTTCCTTTCCAAAGGAAAGGAATTCTCTTCTGTATATCTTTGTTCTTCTGTAAATAATTCTTTCGCCCAAGAAATTGGATAATATTATGATAAACACTTTGAGGACAAATCCAATTCTATTTCTATTTTTGTTTGTTCTCTTTCAATAAATGAATCTTCACAAAGATCTTTTTCAGGTTCCAAATACTCATTTTCGGTTGAATTAAGAGTCGAGTCGATCTTCAAATTGAGATCTTTCTCATTTTTTTCCAAATTAGTTTCGCTCGGTCCTTGATTCTCTGAGATCATCTCATCCTTCTTGTTCGTGTTCCTGCCATATCCTGAATTGAAACTAATGGGATCAAAATGCTCTATGAATCGATTGTAAGATCTTTTCAATTGGAAAGACAGGAAAAGATGTGGAAATATCAACCAATTTTTAGTGAAGGCTATAAATATTCTTCCGGTCAAAATGACGAAAGACTTATCTACAAAGTAGGAAAGGTTGTTATACAAAATACGCTTAGAAGGAATTCTCCCATGAATCCTCTATCTACCAAAAAGGAATTATGGAAGAAAAGGTTTTATTATTTGTCTGAATGGTATTTAGAACCTTCGATTGCCGAAACAACTATGAAGGAATTGACCATACTTCCCCATATTTTGGGTTGCTTGGCTGGATCAGCGGCTCGAGATTCTTGGTCTATATCGGAACGAAATAGAGAGAATTGGATTCCTCTCAATAAATTCGCTGAGCATGATCTTGAACTAGCTTCTAGTCTTTTAGAAAGTATTTTGGTGGAGTTTCCATTTTCTAGGTTAGGCATATGTCGGGGTAAGTCCGATAAGGATCAGAGTAAGCTCGATAAGGATCAATCACATTTTTTCCTCAACCCAAAATGAGAAATAATCATATGATACGATTTTCTGAAAGAATATGAATTGAAGTTTACTCTCGCCACAAAAAAATGTATAGGGATATGGATATGGATGAAGAATTAATAAAGAGCGTAGTTTGGACTCCTAGGACCTGGCGTCTTATTTTTCTTTGCAGTAATCGATTCGATCATACAAAAACACCCAATTCATTGGGATCTTTGTATCGGTTCGAATTGAAGAAAAAATCTCAGATAGAAAGATCAAAATTTGCTAGACAATATCCGAGGCAATATAAATCCTCGGATAATACAGATACCCCTCCATGAGCCTTAGCAATGTTGTTGATCAACTCCATAATAAGTACTGTTTTACCCACTCCAGCTCCTCCAAATAAACCGATTTTTCCCCCACGGCGGTAAGGAGCCAAAATATCTACTACTTTAATGCCTATTTCAAAGATGGATAATTTTGTGTCCAACTCTGTAAAGGCGTGAGCAGTTTTATGAATAGGAGATGTTATGCGAGCATCTACAGGACCCAAATTATCGACAGGTTCTCCAAGAACATTGAAAATTCGTCCGAGAGTAGCTCCACCAATTGGAACACTTAGAGGAGCTCCCGTGTCAATCACTGTCATTCCTCTTGTCAACCCATCTGTAGCACTCATAGCTACAGCTCTAACCTTATGATTTCCTAATAATTGTTGTACCTCACAAGTAACCTGAATTTCCTGACTGGCTGTACCTTGACCCTGAAATTTCAATGAATTTTAAATATTAGGCATATAACCCGGAGAAAAAGAGACATCCAGTACTTGGCCAATGATTTGAGCAATATATCCCACATTTTTTTCTACAAGTGCTGAAACCCCAAGAACAAGAGGATTGGTTCTCATATCATACAAAAATGGAAAGAATTTCCATGAAGAATATATAACAGAAATATTATTTTGCCAATATCATCAAAAAAAAAATGTTCCATATCGGGTTGATCAGATCAGTCAATAAGAAATGGAAGTGACCACCTTGGTAATATCCTACTTTATTGAAAATTTAATTTCTTCACATGTACCTGCAGTAGCATTCAAATAATGTCCCTTAATTTCACTCATCTCAGCCTGAGCCTTATAAATTGCTTCTACACAAAAGACAAAACAGTCTCTCCAACGCATGAATGGTTGGGAATTTACGTTCTCATCATCCTTGGTAAAATCGAGTCCACCACGGAGACATTCGTAAAATTCTCTACCATATTTTTTGGCTGATAGACCCAATTTTGGTTTGATAGTACATCCCAATAAAGGACGACCATATTTGTTCAATTTATCTCTTTCAACTTGGATACCATGAGGTGGACCCTGAAAAGTTTTGGAATAAGCAGGGGGAATCCACAAATCTTCCAAACGTAGAGTCCGTAGGGCCTTGAATCCAAATACATTACCTACAATGGAAGTGAACAAGTTAGTAACAGAACCTTCTTCGAAAAGGTCTAAGGGGTAAGCTACATAGGCAATAAATTGATTCTCCTCTCCAGGAACGGGCTCGATGTCATAGCATCGCCCCTTGTGATATAAAACTCATTTAGTTTCAATTTTGAAATCTTATTGTTCTAAAAAGAGTGGAATTGAATCGCCGGTTCTAAGTGTAATAATCATATGTTTACAACGTATTGGATGTACTATCATTGACCCTCTCTTTCCTCCTTTTTCAGGGAGGCGATAGCTATTCATAGCTATTACTTTAACATCGAAGATATTTTCAATCCAATTTTTAATCTTTGTTTTGTTCGATTGTGAATCGACGTTAAAAGTATATTGGTTCCTTTCCAATAGACGAATACTTTTTTTCGTAAGTACTGGATATTTCACTTCATCCATAAATTTTTATCCCTCCTTTCTTTCTTTTTTTTCTTTTTTTTTTATTCCTTTTCTCGTAAAGCCTGTAGCTATTATTATATCGGATCATATACCAATTTAATGATACAGATATAGTATATATTAGGTATGGAATCTATGCATGAACGTAATGCTCACAACTTTCCTCTAGATCTAGCCGTTGTTGAATCTATTTCAATAGGCGGATAATACTCTGATGGATTGTTATCGTGTATTGCTTAATTGAAGCATACCAACTCTGATGGATTGTTATTGTGTATTGCTTAATTGAAGCATACCAAGCCTTTCAATAAAATGAAAGGCTTGGTATGCTTCAATTGTTTGTTGTTATTCTTCATACTTCTTCCCCCATTCCATCAATAATGGATATGTGTAGTTCCCCTGCATCCAGCAGGAATTGAACCCGCGAGTTCGCCAATTATGAGTTGGGCACTTTAACCATTCAGCCATGGATGCTGGATAAATATCATCAACATACTCATTCTATAATATGAGTATAGACTCAGATCTAAAATGGGTTAGTTCGGGATTGGGACCCATTTACATTCTTTCTCTCATACTTGATTCATGTCAAATATTATCAATAGACATTCTAATAACATTTCATTTTGATAATAAGCCATGGACAAAACAAACAATAATATGTGAATCAATATTATTGTAACCATCGAAGTAAAGCAAATCAAGCAGGAACCTAAAGGATCAAATGGAACGAGATAAAGACAAGTAAATCCCTAATTGAAGGTCTTTCAAGAAGAAAAATATTGTTCGAAAGGGAGGAGACTGCTCAATAATTCCATATCTATGTTGTAGAATCATAACATAAAGGAATACTCAATTTCACTTGGAACTTGAGCAGAGAGTAGCGATCTCTCTTCAGAGTGAAAAAGAGTTTTTTTTCATCTTTTTTTTTATAGTTACTTGAGCCGGATGAGAGGAAACTTTCACGTTCGATCCTGAGGGGGGGAAATCTTAGAATAACCTATCCAAATCTTTTTCTTGCTAGGCCCATAGTTAAAAAACCAACTTTATTGAGATCACATGGTACATTCAATTATGAGATTCAATCTTGGAAAGATACTATTCCTCATTACCTCTCTGCTCGTCCTCATTACCTCTTTTCTTGGGGTTCTAGAACATTTAAAGAGAGGGAAATAGCTACTAGGGGATATGCTATCAGGGAACAACTAACGGGTCTAGATCTGCAAATGATTATAGATCGTTCACATATGGAATGGAAGAACTTGGTGGAATTGAAATGGAATAGATTAGAGGAGAACCAAGAATCCACTGTGGATAGATGGGAGGATGAAAAAATTCGAAGAAGAAATGATTTTCTGGTTGGACGCATGAAATTGGCTAAACATTTTCTCTGAAAAAATATAGAACCAAAATGGATGGTCTTATGCCTATTACCAGTTCTTCCTCCCGAACCGAGGCCAATCATTCAATTAGGTCAAGGTTGACTTATTACCTCGTCAGATCTAAACGAAATTTATCAAAGAGTTATCAATCGGAATAATACTCTTACAAATTTATTAGCAAGAAGTGGATCTGAGTCATTTGTTATTTGTCAAAAAAAATTGATCGAGGAAGCCGTAGATGCACTTCTTGATAATGGTATCTGCAGACAACCAATGAGAGATAGTCATGATAGGCCTTATAAAACGTTTTCAGATGTGATCGAAGGCAAAGAGGGAAGATTTCGTGGAAATTTACTAGGAAAACGAGTTGATATTCAGGTCGTTCCGTTTAATTGTTTGCAATGAATATTTATTGCTATGACTATGATTTTATTATATTTTTATCATGAAACAGGTATTTTTAATCCATTTGATGTTGTTCTGAACAAGTTTTACAATTGATGAACAGATTAGTCATGTACATTTATTTCAAGAATGATTTGACCACAAATCATACTTTTTATCCTTATTTTTCAAGCTTTGTTAAAAATGAAAAAGGACTTGAAGTGCACTTTTATCTCTTTTTCGATCTTCGATAATAGTGAAAAATGAACCCTTGGAGTTTTCTTTTAGCTCTTTTCAGACTATGATAATGTGAAAATATTCCCGAGCACTTGCCTTTTCGAGCTCGTAAAAGTAAATGAATTGATATCTACTTAGTATAAGTTTAACCCTTTTCCGAACTGAGATAAATTATTTACGAAAAAAGAATACCTTGGTCAAACATGACTAAAGAGGTTCTCTCAGATATTATTTTACACTTTTTCGGATCTGATCGACAACTTTACGAAAAAGTACTTATGGAGTTTTCTTTTCGTCATCTTTTTCAAACTCTCTAAATATGAAAAAGGATCGGGTTGTCACTGTCGTTAGGCTCATTAAAACATAAAATAGCGATGGGCTTGTCGATCATGGCAAGAATCGAGTTTCATTCATCGCTAGAATCGTTAAATTATTAAATAGCGATACATTTTTCGCCCGAAGGGTTGAATTATATTTCAAGCATATGTTATCCTCCTCAAGCTTGTTAAAAAATAAAGAGGTACTGGTCGACAAATGACCGGGGAAAATTTGGGACAGTGAATAGAAATTTTTACGGTAGCAGGTCGCTCTTGAGCATGACACTTCACTCCATCATCGTGAATGTTTGGGTTGGGTAATCTTCTTGACAGTTCATTCATACCTATGGTTCATCATACCTTCACTTCGGTTTTGGGTCAATGCTGCCAACTCATCTCAGTGTCGCGGATATATTCAAGAGAAGTCATCCAGTGAATACTCATCCTTCTGTAATACTCATAAACCTTCATTCTCATGAAATTCATCCCTGAACATTGCTATATCAAGTCATCCTTTGTCTCTGAAATCAGTAACTCCTGTTTCAAAATAAAGCAGCTTCATGTCGATGACAAATCATCATCCAGAAAGTTCACTTAGAAACATCATATTCCAGTACCATGAGGCTTGTTACAGCATCGACAAGATCCTCGCTTCTAGATTTTTGACCGAAATATTTTGTTTGACGTTCGACATAAAATCATCTATTCACGCCTTATGAAATTTACTACAGTACCTTGAGGGCCATTGACATCAATGGTGGTTCTCTCATGTTTGTTAACAACTCACATCATTGGCTGGTAATCAAATGATGTCTTACCATGTTCGACTACAAATCATATATTTGCATGGCTAGACTTGTTCCTGAATGATCGAGTGAACGAGATAAGAAGACCCCGGATCTAGTTTCAACCATCCAAACTGCAATTTCAGGATTGTTGTACACATCATCTATACATTGACCTTACATACAGATCGTCATCCGAACATGGGCCTATATCTGTAGGCATGTCTGTATTGGAAAACATTCCAATGTAGACGACTTTCTACACTATGTACATGTTATTAGATAGTTTATGTGCTGAGCATAGGAATGCCTTCCCTCAGCAATTCGTAATCAAGAGGATATATCATGATGTAATTTATTTTAAGATTGATGTAGGTCGCCACTCCGCTTCAGCTCTAGCCCATCACAGTGTAAAGAATCTCATTCAAAAAATATTGTTATTATTATTCTGACTTCATGCTTTAGGGGGCAATCTGTTATAGGTCAATTTGGGCACCATTCCCAATGACCTGGTTAAATTGGACATCATCCCCAGAACCAATGAATAGGCTCTATCATCCCCTATCATTTCAGTTGCTACATGCCCTAAGACAAAGAACAAAGACAAATCATCCTTGACTTCCATTGCAAGGTTTCAAAGATTTGAAGTATATGTTATAACACCTATGAGCTCACCAACGCAGTCTCTCAAGGGGCTAAGTGTGTTGCATATGCAGGAAACTCCACTCAAGGGTGCTCTGCAAAGCACTTCCCGACACTCAAGGGTGCGTTGGTCAATTGGGAGCGAAATTCTCATTGTTCTAGAATCTCCACTTGACCAGTGCCTTTTAGAAGAGTGCATATGTGTCAAACTTCGAATCCATGTGTCCATTTGATACCTCTGAGCTTGGGAACATGTCTTACATATTATTATAAAGTCATTGATTGTAAAACTACCTTCAGATCATCTATAAATTGAGCACAAATCCTAGTGCTTGAGAAGGAAGAATTTGAGTAGAGAAATGCTGGTGGAATTTCAATTGAGGAATTGATTTGAGTGATATGCCGCTGGAGAGATGTTCATTGTGATGAGGCTAGGATGATGCTGGAGATGGTGACATCATATCAATCGATGGTTGTAACCTCCCCTTCTATCCATTAATAAATATTGTTGTTTACTTTCCCACATATATATCTGTATAAGATTTTGTCTTTCATATTATGAATTCTTATATGATGTATATGGTTCATATTTCATTGATTTAACTGAATAACTTGAATAGGCATCTGTATATTGCTATCTCTTTTTTGTTTAGTGTTCATTCTTGCAGGAAATATTTTGGCGATATAGCTTGGATTTTAAGCTATAGCAAGAGCGACAGAAGGAGAATTGGAAGCGCTTGGACTCCAAGTAAGTTTCTTCATATGTTCTGTGTGTCTATTTGCAATAGGAAAAGTATCTGCAAAGTCTTTAACCTGTTGTCCTAAATGCATAGCACCACATTTTTGGAATAATGTTTTATCCATAATTCATAATTCCGCATAACAGATTTCCTCCATTGCCAGCTTGTGAAGAGATACTATTGCTATAGGCATTCCTAATTGGTGAATCTGGATGTAGTGGGAATTGAATAGGTGGTTAATTCAACCATTCTTGGTATCATTCCTCTCCAATTTTTCTCTTAATTCATCCTTCTCTCGATTTTTCATTGTTGTGGGGAGCAACGGAAGATGGTAGGTAGGTCGGTCATCATCACTAGAATTCTAATAATTTCAAAAAATATATTTGAACATGATTAGTAAAAAATCGATGATATCAATTAGTAAGCACGTCAATGCATGATTAATTGGTTTGACGTTAAAATAATTACACTATATGAAACAATTATTATTACCATCATTGTCCCAGGATTGTGGCTAGAAAATGGCATGTTACAATTGGCAGGGTGAAGCAGTTGTCCATTTTCATCTACCAATCGTGCCTTGCGGTATGATGCTCCTGATAAGAGCTTTCGACGTTTTGGAACTGTTTGAATATTTTGTGCATCTAAAATCGATTTTAAATCTGCATAAACCTACAAATTTGTATACATTAATATTATTCAACTGTTTTACATGGATAAAAAAACAAATTCAATTAGATAATGAAAATATAAATAAAATCTGAAGTAATTACGTCTGGAGATGGACAGGGAGAACTCCGTGATGGACTTTGAGAAATATTATGGAACAAGCTGGATTTGAAGAGTTGTCCATTTGCTATAATTATGAGATTTTATCCCTACATTTGAGAAAAATCAACAATAAATTTTGGTGTACATACATAAAGTAATTTTGGTGCCTTAAAAATGACTTATTATTATCGGTGCTAATGTACTGTTAATCGCACCGGTGTGGTTTTATTAACGGATGCACCGGTGATGTTAGTTAACAAATGCACCGAATATCGAGAAAAAAAATCGCAACTTTATTTATTTTAAGTGACAAAAAAAGGATAAATTTAAAAATGAGCAGCAAATGATTTTCGGAAATCTAATTTCATAAAAAAGTTCTTTAAATAGTAAAAGCTATTTATTATTTCATTATTTTTGCAAAAAAAATCAGGGAGGGATTTTCACGAGAGACATACTTGGAGCAAGAGAGCACGAGAGAACTATGGAGCGGCAAAATACTTTCGAACAACAACACTATTTAGAGAATCAAAATTTGAAACATCTGGTGATTCACACAAAAAATGTGTAGTATAGTAAAATTGTTAATAATTGTTTTTTTACAGTTTCTATTAGATTTAATACATGCATAGTAAAAAATTTAAATTTTACTGTGCATTTTACTAATAAAATCATTTACAATCTCTATTCCTATTTACATTTAATTAAAATTCAGAAGAAAAAAAAAACAAAAAAATCCATTCTTACGTTAAACCCTTGCTTCTTCTTGTTTATGTGACTTGACAATTAGGGCTTTTCATTTTAGATTTATAGGGTTTGTATTACTATATATATAGGAGTATGACATCTAACCCGCGAGACCACTTGCAAAGTCGGATCCCAATCCATGTCGGCCCTTACATGATTTTTTAAAAAACAAATTTTTTTAATCAGTGCACACTGTTTAAAATTGCGCACTGGTGCGCGATTGTAGTATAGCACACCAGACGCGTATTGACAAAAAACACTGTTTGATAAAAACATTTTTTTATTAATTTATGTTTATTTTAATCATTTCTCCGGTATTAATATAACGAACCGGGTCTCCATGTTGACAAAGAGCATTGTACGGTGTTTCTACTGTATTGGCGGTACATTTATAAGAACCTACTGCACCGAGTTTGGTGCTTAAAGTTGCGAAAGACGCACTGTTTTCTTGATTTTTATTTTTTTTACCTGAAAAGTGTTTGATTTATTTATAAAATATATTAATGAATGGTACAGGTTTCATATTGATAAAGAAATGGCTGACAAGAGTTCAAGTAACAAAATTACTGATAGCACATCCAGAAAAGCAAAAAAGACAAGTTCTTTGTAAATTATTTACAAAAATTATTATTTTTGAACTATTTGTAAGTTTAACTAATATATATTGTTTAGTGTGTATCACGCAAAGCCACAAAATGACGAATCTCGATAATATTATCTTTGATCTAAGATCAGAAGAGCATAAAAGCTTGATGCAAAAATTGCAAAAGGATGAATAATGAAAAAATACTATCGATCCAATATGAGTTTTGTTAGCCTCTCTAAAATAACAATAATAAATCCAAAATAATAAAATAATTAATTAAATATTCCTAACTCTTGGGTTGTTGCGTTGTTCCTCAAAAGATGGAGTTTGTTTAGGAACTCCTATCTTGGTGGGTTTTTGGTGAGTAATTAACTCAACCAAAAGAGACTAAGATAGCACGGACTATCTTCTCTCATCTATTTAAATTGTAAATTAAAATTCTTTTAATAAGTGAGATTACATGAGGAAGCCATGACGCTTCTGCCTTTTCCGCCAATGTTTTGTCCAAGTTTTGTGTCTATGTTTTATGCAATACATTTCTGAGTGATTTCATTTCTATCATGTGGTATCGGAGAAAAGTTGAGATCGTGAGATTCATGGGCTTAAATCCATAAGCTGGTGATCGATTGGAAAGCGAAAGACTGTGCGCAGAGGAAAATGCGGACGAGCGGCGCTGAAGTTGTGATTAATGAAGTCGATCTGCGTCCGTGGTGAAGTGTTAACATTCAGCAAATGCAGATTGCGTTGAAGTAGTTGAATAAATCACCTGAAGCTGCGTTTTACATGAAGGCCGTGCTGGTAAGGCTGAGTCCATGTTGAAAGGCGCGAAATCAAACGATGCAGAAGCGGCATTTGCATCCATGAAATGTACGCAGAGGTTTGTAACAAATCTGGTTATTTAATTTGAATAAATTTTTATTGTATCGCCGAGACAAGGAAGGGCCAGCCGTTCTGTAAGATTAAAGAAGAGTGCTGTATAATTTAAGAGGAAGAGCGCTGCAAAATCTGTGTGATTTTTTTTTAAATTGATTGAGTGAACAACAAAAAGAAAAAGAAAAAGAGCGCTGTGTATTTTAATTTTTTAAAGCACTTTCATGAACATCGCTTTCTGCGTTTTAAAGTTGAGATCCAGCGTTAAAGAACGGCATTTCTTTCATGGTGACATCGCTTTCTGCAAAGAGTTGAGATCCAGCATTCAGTTATTAATAATAGCAATTGGCATGGATTTCTGTTGATCAATAACAACATTCTAAACAGCGTTTTTCTAAAAGTCCATTTTCTGCATTTGAACATCGATCCTGCACTTTTGGATTTTGCATTTTGAGCAAATCGATTCTGCATTTTAGAGCATTCCGGCATCGATTGGTATCGATTCTGCATTTTGAATGGTTGTATTTGGCATCGATCTGTCAAATCGATTCAAAATTATAGCAATCTAAACAACGTTAAGAAGTGTTCTGCACTTTCAACAATCATGGTTGACAACAGTGTTTGATTTGAGCTAGAGTTTTAAGATTCAGCCAGACTTCTGCTGTTCTGGAATTTAAGAACAGCGTTTTTAGCAATGCCAGTGCTGAAATCAGCGTCGCAACTGAAATCTGGTTCATAGCGTTTATTTTTTTGTGGCTCCAGTTTTGAATTGATGAACCAGCGTTGAACGCGTTCATTTGCAGCGTTTGAAAAGCTTCAATTCCAGCATGTTTGACAGCGTTTTAAGGGCATCAATCCAGCGTTTGATTGTTGTGACATCGCTTTCTTCATTTTGAAACCAGCGTTCAACCCATTCCTTTTTTCTGCGTTTGACATTGGTTGAAAACAACATTTGAAAGCAGCAATGAACCAACGTTCGATTTAAACTTTGATTGAAACTTCCTGCGTTTTAATTAAAAGCGTTTTGAAAAGCATTGTCATCGTTTTGAAAGGCGTTTTGAAAAGCGTTTTAAAACGTGGTATTTGAAAAGCGTTTTAAAATGTGGTATTTGAAAGGCGTTTCAATTTGTGATTAAAGCGTTTCTTTTTACAATATTTTGCCCCTAAAAGATTGTGGATTAGAACCAGCGTTGAATGGAAAAGTAAATGCCAGTATTTGGAACAGCGTTTTTTTTTCATGTGAATAGAAACATCATTCCAGCATTTGAATAGGAACACCGCTTTTGCCCGTGTTTTGATATTGATGCAAGTGGATTTTTCCAGCGCCCTCCAGCAATCAGATCCAGCATTCATTCCACATTTGTTGAAGCGTTCATTACATTTAGTCTTTTGCAATGTTTCATTGAAGTGATTTGTTCACTTTGTAATTGGAGTTTATTTTTTTTTAATTTGGAGTGATAAGTAGAAATTTGAGAGTATTTTAATGAAAATTCACTTTTTCAAAAGTGACATTATAAATTCACTTTTTTGAAGGAATATGTAATTTTGGGGAGACATAAGTGTTCATAGATTTTTTTTAAAAAGTGGAGTGAGGTTTTTTGATGGAGTGAAATTATCTTTGGAGAAATAAGGAGCATACTTTGTATTTGGAGTGATAAGGGAAAGCCTTTATTGTAATTCAAAGTATTGTTTTACTTTGAGAGAGCTCGTGTCACTATCCATTCAGACTTTGAAAGCGCATTGTTTCAAAGGGTTGCCAACTTGGCATTATCATTGCTTCAGATGATGTACTCAGTGATTAATAAAGATATCATTTTTTTGGTGTTGATGTGTCCTAGATCCGCCCGAAATTGAATAAGGGGATCTAAGGTACACTATGTGTGTTTGCTGGCACATGTTTTTATGGCTTCCTGTTGCTTTTTTGTGATCTATGTCTAGTTGTGACACATTAATAATTTCATACATACAGTTTAATATCAGCAAGCACAACACATAACGAAATAGCTGCAAGATCAACACATGCATCTGCACAAATTGGAGATTGTCTACATCAGCGTTTTAAATCAACAAGCCAATTCACTTCATCAAGTTCATGTACTTGTACATCAGAGTTGTTATACATTCTTTTCAGAACTTGTAATCAAATTCACTATGTTATGTTAATCATTGAAAATTCGTTGTTAATGAATTTTTAAAAGAACAAGTGAATTCATTATTTTAAAGTGAATCATTGTAAGCTTTCTTGGGTGCATTGTCGACAGTGTTCGACACCCTTGTTTTACACAAAATCAATTGAGTGCATGATTTTTTTCAAACAAGCGACAAGTTTACATCTCCTGCAAGCGAGCGTGATTATTCATTCAACCAATTTGCATCAATTCAGTGCAAAAGTCAACACATCAAGCGAGCCAGAGTGAAGTTTATTGCAGCGACCATCAAAAGCAACCAAACAAGTTCAACTCTGACATCAATCAACCAAGTTGACATCAACATCAAGCGAGCGTGGTTATTCATTTCAAGTGAGCGTGAAGTCATCAAGTCAGTCAAGTGAGCGCTTAAACAAACGTGATCGTCATCAAGCGAGCGTGAATTCCAGAGTTTAAGCGAGAATATTCTAGCAAGTATTCCAAGCAAGTGCAATCAGCAACAAATCAAGCGAGCCTGACATTCAAGTGAAACAGTTCAAAGTACGACATCTACAACAAGAGAGCCCGTTTTCAAGTGCGCAAGTTCAGATGGCGCAACATATTCAGTTGTTAAACATTCTTCACAGTTTGATCTTCTCAACTGATGAAGACATGGTGCACGTCAGCAAAGACACTCTTGCTGATCTCTCACGGCATCTACAACAAACACATGAAACTATTGAGTTTCTTCAGCTTGAGTCACAACTTCAAAAGATTGAATTGCAAGAAAAGAGTAATACATTCAAATCTTTGAACCATCCAGATGACAAGTCTTTCATTCCAACAGCTTCAAGTGATGAAGTTGTTCCAGATCAAATTTCTTCCAAGCCCATCATCAGGCCCTGGGAAGAACTTCAGAATAACAAGAATCGAAGAGGCTTAGGATATGTCCAAGATGATGCCAACTTACATATTCCCGATTATTCCAAGCCCATTCAGTTCGTCAGTGCGGGATTTCTTGAAGAGATCCCCTCAGCACATTCAGAGACAGTTGCAGCCAACCAGCAGTGCATGCAACCCAAAGTTGCAGAAAAAGAGAATTCCACACAACCTGAAGTTGAGGTCACACTGAAATGTTCTCATTGTCAGAGAACCGGTCATATGGAAGATCAGTGTTTTGATCTCCATCCCTGTTGCCATTGTGGCAAGTGCAATCATTCCTCAGAGAAATGTCGCAATCAACACAAATCAACAAGATTGAAGATACATTATGAATGGATTGACCCTTGGGAATGGTCATCCACAGTTAAAAGATTGCTTCAGTTCTACAACCGCATACGATCACATATTGTGCAGCCCACACTGAAAAGATGATGGTACTCTCATACGATTGAATGGGGGAGTACAACAGTGTAAAACTCCTACACCTGAAGGGGGGGAGTTCAGGAATATTTTACAGAGAAGTGTCTCTCCTTTCAGCTGACAAAGGGGGGAAAATGTCAATGAGATTGACAGTGGTTGTCAGACTGAAAGTCTCGACAAAACCAGCAAAAGCAGCCAGTGGGCATCTTCAACAGCCAGTGGGCGTCAACCAATTTGCCAGTGGGCATCAACAAAATTGCTAGTGGGCATCAACAACTTTGTCAGTGGGCATCAACAAAATTGCTAGTGGGCATCAACAAATTTGCCAGTGGGCAATCAACAAATTTTCCAGTGGGCAGTCGACAGCACAGAAGCAGTGGACAGTTTTCAGCACAGCAAAAGCAACAGTGAGTTGTTTTTGTCATCATCAGCTAGTGGGTTTTGAACAAATTTTGTCAGTGGACAAAGGATGCTGCTTTCATGCAAAGGATAGATGGATCCTTTGGAAACTTGGCACTTGATTAAGTTGTCAAGCGAAACTTCAGACATGAATCAGACATACAGCTGACTCATGGTCTCTTCAGATTGCATTTTTTCAGCATCCAGCTTTGGCGGTTTTTCAGGCAATGTTTTTTGAGGATCAATGTGAGAACTTGGAAGATGATTTCTCGTTCTTATTTTGGATTTGTCATTGAAGGGGGGAATGTTAGCCTCTCTAAAATAACAATAATAAATCCAAAATAATAAAATAATTAATTAAATATTCCTAACTCTTGGGTTGTTGGGTTGTTCCTCAAAAGATGGAGTTTGTTTAGGAACTCCTATCTTGGTGGGTTTTTGGTGAGTAATTAACTCAACCAAAAGAGACTAAGATAGCACGGACTATCTTCTCTCATCTATTTAAATTGTAAATTAAAATTCTTTTAATAAGTGAGATTACATGAGGAAGCCATGAGGCTTCTGCCTTTTCCGCCAATGTTTTGTCCAAGTTTTGTGTCTATGTTTTATGCAATACATTTCTGAGTGATTTCATTTCTATCAAGTTTCTTTTTTGAATTTTAATTAATAATATACTTAAAAATATTAGATAACATGTTTCAAACAATCTATTAATTTAGACAATTTAATGTTCTACAGTTTCCAACATTGAAAAAAAAGAATGTTGTTCTAAGAAAAGAAAAAAATAGAACATGCAAATGAAAAAGAATTGCTCCTTATCTCATCTGGAGTGGTGCTAGAGGTTAACGAAAGGGGGAAAATTTTTTACAAAACTTTGAGGGATCTACTGAAACGAATTTATAGACGTTATTTCCACTTACAATGCAAAAATCAATCCAATGGTTCCAAGAACCATTTTTTTATTTAAACCAGAGGATGAGTTTCTAGAGAATTGGTCAATGAGATATGTCAGACCTTTAATAGAAAAAACATACAACAAAAGAATAATTGAAAAAGTAATATTCCTTTAAATGTTTTTCTAGAATTATATGTATATATTACTACAAATAAATCAT
This sequence comes from Pinus albicaulis, assembly GCA_034641835.2. NCBI lineage: Eukaryota > Viridiplantae > Streptophyta > Pinopsida > Pinales > Pinaceae > Pinus > Pinus albicaulis. The sequence continues at coordinate 987,543,418 of CM076571.1, forward strand.
TTATAAATATCACTTTTGTTATATTTAGTTTTCATATATCAATACAAAAATTAAATAGTTTATTGTCATGTTACATTTTCAAGAAGATTATGAAAATATAAAAAGATAAACGAGCTGATATTAGAAATATGCCAGTAGGAATGTCCAAAAAGGTGTATAAGGAGATGGTAAAAGAAATGGACATAATTGCATCGCAGGAGGAGCCATCTCAACAACAACGTGCTTCAAATGTAATATGTAATCATTGAATTTTTCGATTAGGTACAATAAAAAAACAATTTAGCATTAAATATTAATTTTCAAGTATTTTCTTGCAGAAAAAAGAAGAAAATAAAATGGAACCCATTCAACACATAAAACAGGACGACAAAGAAGAAAAGAGTTGATATCTATGTTTGTGAGTAATTGTTACTTCCTTATAACAACTTAACTAGATTTCATTTTTGTATATTTTAAGTTGTTTTACAACAATCATCATTGAATGTCTTCAAACATGTGTTGACATACAAATAAGAACCATCAGAAGAAGTGATTGACATTGAGTTAAATATGGGTTGTCAGCATATGTTAGCATATCAGAAATTAATTGTGGAATTTGTAAGCATCTATCTTGTTTTACTTAGCTCTGTCTATAATTAATAGAACAAAAAAATCTTTTATATTAAATCTATGATTTGTTATGGGGTATAAAACTTGCAGGAAACAAAGTATGGAACTACACCAACAAATGAATTGTTGAAATATGACATGAAATTTGGTTTTGAAAGAATGTGTATAGTTCACGAGTCAATTGTTTCTATGGTACAATTCTTTTCTATTTACATTGATGTATACTATTTAATATTGCAATTTTCATTATTCTCACTAATGTATATACACTTATTACACTTTATTTTTATGTTTGTAGATGGAACTTGAAGAAGAAGAAAACAATCAACACAATGAACAAAACATTCCTCCAAATAACTTAAGTCATGGAAGTAGCTCGAGAAGTGATAGCAGTTCCAACGAATAATGATGATCAATTTGTTTGGATATCAAAGCAAGGCGTTCTATTTTTTCAAATATTTGTCAGTGAAATCAGACATTTTGTTTAATGTAATGGACATAATGTCCCAATTGAAAGACAAAGGGATACCAATAAGTGTCCCATTTTGTATGACAAAGCATGTCTTATATATATATATATATATATATATATATATATATATATATAATACGTTTTAATTTATTCTATTGCATTCTCCACTGTCGCAGTGAAATGTTACACCACTAATTAAATATATGGATGACTAAATATTATAATGAAGAGATGTGAAATCTGATGATATGATATAACAAATTCATCCAAACATCACATTCAAATGCACTAATTAAATTTGTATTGATATGAATACTGCTATAAGATATGTGTCGACTTTTGATGAATAATGAATTAAAAAAAATCACAATAATTGCACTGTCACAGGTCTATGTTTCTAAAAAATAGAAAATGAACATCGGTGCGTGTTATTTACTGCACACCGGTATGTTTGTATGATACTGTGCACTAGTGTGTTTCTACGACCTATGGGCACTGCACCAAATACCAATACCAATTATAATGCCTGGTGCACTTTATCGATGACTACCACCCGGGCGGGCGGATAGGTGTTGCATACACCAATATGGTTTTCCTTTAACGCGACGGTGCATTTTTATAACTTAACGACCCGGTGTGTTTTAACACCAAAACGACCTGATGTGTTTTTACACTTTAACGACGTTGGTGCATGCACCTTCGATCAGCCCAGTGCGTCTTTGTGGGTGACACGCACCGAGATGTTGCTAAATGCCCCGGGGCTTCCGAAATTTGTTTTCCATCTCAGTGCTTGGTGTATTTACAGTACCGGTGCGTACAGAGTAAAACACACCGATGCATTTACACATGATGTGTGCACCAATGAGAAAAACATCCGTAAAACCCTCTAGCAACCCAATTTTTTTTAGTTGTGTTGAAGTTCTGTCAAAACCTCTGTTGCCAAAAACGGATGTTGTAGCAAATGTTTTTTGACAATTTTGGCCAATTTTATAACACTAAAAACCTCCTTTATAACCTCCACTAGAGGGTTTTTTCCTTGTAGTGAAGTTGAATGTTCGATAAAACATCCTAGTGTGGGTGTTCATGTTGTTTATTATGGCTAAGGAAATTGGCAAAGGCAATGAATAAGCTTTGGAAAGGAAAAGTGGCATTTATTGGCATTTATTTATGAAAATAATGGAAAATAGGAGAAAAGGGAGGTGAAAGGTCACAGGTTGCATGTGAGGAGGAAAATAAACAAAAATAATGGAAAATGAAGACTCGAATGTGATTTTCATCGAAAGATTTGATACATAATTTATGGATCACAGAAGCCAAATTCCTAATAAGGCTTACGAGGATCAGTTCATGGCTTTTGTTTAGTTCAATTTTGGAGCTCTCGCTACTCTCTCTCTATCATACTCTTGGATACTTATATTTTCTTGGAGAACTCTTGGAGAGTGTAGAATACTTGGAGATTTGGAGCAAGAAGGTAAAGGAAGAGCAGCAAATCGCAAGAGGACATCAGGATCATCAACTACAACGGGTTTTGAGTGCAGAAACCGAGTTGCATATATGTTTTCCTCATTATTTTTGGCATGCATGGTGTATGCATGTGGTTTCTTGGTCATGATATGTCATTGGGATGGAGGATTTCCTGGATTGACAGTGGATTTCCCTAGCCTTGCCATTTCTTGTTAGCCATGGTGTTGTTTGTTCACTTTCATTGTTTGTTTTCTGGTTAGTTATCATGATTCCTTTAGCTGTAGGTTGAGTTATTAGTTCTCGGAGCCTTGGTTGGACAAATGCCCTGGAGCCCAATGGATAACTGTTGGGTTGAGTTACTTGTCATAGAGCCTTGGTTGGAAAAACGCTTTGAAGCCCTAGGTGGTTTGAGTTACTTGTCTTGGAGCCTTGGTTGAACAAGCACTCTAGAGCCCGGAAACAACTGGGGTTGAGTTACTATTCCTAGAGCCTTGGTTGGAACAAATGCTTAGGAGCCCTAGACAACTTGGGTAGACACTAATCTGGTGATAGTTGTGATGTCCAGCCATGAGGTGGAATCACTGGTTGAGGGTTGATGTGCTTTGGCCTCTAGAAGCCCTGGTTTGGTTTTGATGGAATTGGTTTATGAGATCCCACATTCATGCTCGGAATATGGCACAGGGGTGACTAGCGAAAGGGAGATTTGGCTCAACCATGTCTATGGTTAGGTGGAACGTGGAAGTCCCATGCTTTCATTTTGCTTATGGCAATAAGAGCTCTTTTTCCCTTGTATTGATGGGTTAATATGCTTGTTATTCTATGGATCATATGGATTTTATGTGTTGGTTATTTTGTTGCTTATATGTTGGTTATGACTAAGTTTTATGATGATGATGAAGTACGAATATCATCATCTTTTGATTCATAATTGATTGAACAATGCATCTATTCCTAAATAGACTATAATGCAGTTAATGTGATGTAGCAACAATGGTTATTAACGATTATCATATGAGTATGAGACCCCTATGCTCAGATATGTTATTTAAACCTGCAGATTACATCCTTGTGATATGTTTGACGAAATCCCTGTCATGGCTAGTAGGGGTCCAGTCAAGTCCTTGTTCGAATATTTGCTTGTGCACCATTGTTTTGTTGTGTTATTTCATTTCTGAAATTGTCATTGAGTTCTCGGTAGTGGCCTAGGCTCTAGGCCTGAAAAAGTGCCTTAAATCCCGTGGACATAGGCACAGGTCAGGGAAATTTAGTCTATGGACATAGGCATGTAGGTTTGTACATGTGTCTAGAGTCTCCCAGACGCAGACATGCAAGCTTGTGCGTGCGTCCGGGGGTTAAGTGGGTTAAAAACTCAGTGGGAGCCAGGGGCTAGTTATCTGAGTTGTGGGGATGCCTCCTAGGAGTTCTATTACTGACGTGGAAGGTCTGTTTGGTATGTTTCTGTCGGTTCCACTTCCTTAAGGTCATTTAGGAGGTTGAATATGATCACAGTAGCCTCTTGTCACATGTTTACCTTGGTTGGCCAATTACTTGGGTAGATATCGGAGGAGGGTGTTACATCATGCCAAATATTCTTGTTTGAAGCCTTGACTACTTCACATTGACGAATTGAGCTCATTTTTGCAAACACATTGTGACATATGGGTCATCGGATCGATTCCTTTAAACATTCAATATTTTAATTGATCCAGGGTAAAATCTTGATACCCTTAACCAAGACCTTTTACTTCGGCTGATAAATAGAATTGCATTTAATTAAGACGTTAAAGAACTGAAATGAACAATTGTAGCTGTAAATAAGAGGAACATAAATGAACAAGATCAGCAATCATAAGAACACGTTGTTTGATGACGGAGTTCGTCCAGGAGGGACTACATCTTTGGGCCTCGGTGTCAAGATGGTGTAGGCCGCTGCATTATGTGTTGTATGAAGAAGATGTACATGGATGTGTTTCCCTATGACATACAAGGAAAAATTTCCCTCACGCAGGAGTGGCTTGACTTCTTTAAGATATATTCCACTGCGGAACTCTCATACATAAAGAAAGACTCCTATCAGTATGACCATAGTTGACATGTAATAAATAAGAGTATCCCGCCAATCCTGGAAAACAAGGGATCTCAACAATACACATATGAAAAGGAGCATCCTGCCAATGTGGCATAAAAGGGACTCATACATGACACAAATCCATAGCTGAAAGTACATCAATAACAACACAAAGCAAGATCCCACGACTCATGTATCAACCGAGATCTGCAAGACATAATGCATCTCAAAGAGAAATAAATGAAGAAGTACATGGAATCCACATCATATACCTCATGCTGCCATTTGCTGAAGGCTGAGCTGCTTCGCAGCTGAATCTGAAAACACCATCAATCTTGTGGCATCGAAAAATGTGAAAATGACTGCTCACATGCGGAAATTTGACACCTGCATAACCCACTTCCAAAAGTGGCTAAAAAATCGAAAACTCAGATGCAAAAACTGAGTACGCCATCAGACTCGTGGCGTCGAGTAGTGCTGAAACGACATAAAATTTGTCCCATTTGGACAAAGTCAAAATTTCACCCTCCTGAAAGTTGAGCTCAATCAAGGTTCCGCCTGCCTCTTTTTTGGCTCATGGTTCCACATGACCTACAATAAAAAATAAATAAATCATAAGTCTGAAAATCCGTGCATCTCCTCGGATTCCGTGCACATTCTTGGCTGTAAAACAACATTAAAACTCAGAAAATTCGTGCTCCATCTTCGTCAGCGCACTGTGAAAATTCTGGGTTTAAATAAGTTCTCTGATCGGAATTACCAACAAAGAGGTTGTTGGTCGAATGCTAAGACTTAGTAATTTGTTAAGGGAGGTCGGGGGGTCAAATCCCGCCTCCCCCCATGAAATTTGCGTTTCATAAACAATATTATATTGTTTTGGGGGCCGGACCCACATTGGGCGGCCCACCCCCAACCATCTCCGTATTATGCGAACGTTACACGGTTTAACATATTATATATATATATATATATATGTGTGTGTGTGTGTGTGTGTGTGTTTTAACAAAACCATTCGTTTTATGGTGGAGGCTCCATGGGGTCCGGCGGGTGTCATGGCCCGTTGGCCCAATATATATATATATATATATATTTTAATATGTGTTGTGACATACGGTTGAGTCGGGTGGCGGCCCTTTTTTTAAATAATTTTTGTTTTTAGAAAACAAATTATGCCTTTTGAAAAATTCGGTTTTCGACCGAAGGAGTCATTCTAATGAGGCCACAAATTTCCCCGAAATTTGACCTAAGCTTGTCGGAATCCGGTGGCCGAAAAAAGTCGAATTTGTGCCTTCCTTAAGGCTGCCCAGTCACCAAGTCAACCTGGAACTTTGACCACTCCTAACTCTTTCATACGGACTCAGAATTGAGTGCCGTCTGCGCCATTGTCAGAAAGACGAGATCTACAACATGAACTTGGTTTGAGAATCTTTCGAACACTTTGATTTTTGGGCCTTTTATTCAAGCCACTTATACTTGTACTTGTTTAATCCACCTGGATCATTAATCAATTTAGTGAATCCTTCATAGCATGGCTCGTATCTTCATGGATCACCTATCTCTTCTCATGCATGAATAGTCGACAAAGAAAAATCCCCATTAACCAATATTGATGGTGACACCACGAATTTTATGATGAAGAAATTGAATTTCTGCAGCTGTCTCCCACAAACAAAAATGGCATCCTCATCCTTTAGCGTTCTACTAGGGATCACTCCATCGTTGTCCATCAAAATGCGTACCACGAGATCCATGTATAACTCCTATGGAATGGGATCACGACAAAGTTATGATGAGGGCACATTAATGTCCATGACATGCTACAATTTCAACGCCTGAACATTGTGCACGAAGAAAACAGAAGCAAGAACAGGAACCACATTAGAAAAGGTGACATGTTTTCGTATCCTATTGCTCTCCTTGGTCAAAGCTCTCAGCCCGACGAATTGGTAACATTCTTGGAAGCCAACAGAGAAGTATTGATTTGGACTTAATTAGATCTACATGGGCACAAATAGTCAGATACACACAAATCTCACACACTATATTAATATAATCTCACACTCATATACTAATCTATGTATACTGGATCAATTTTCAAACTTTTTCCATCTTCTTGCGCCCTCCCTTCAGGGAGTCAAGCCCATAGCTCTAATACCAAACAAGAAGTTTGAGGAGGAGAGATGGGTGCATAGATTTACACACAAAAAACTATTCTCTATTACACTTTTGCATTCAATTACAATACAATTATACACTTGAACTTGAACCAACTATTTCTAACCTACTGATAGGAGTTGAGAAAATCTCTCAACTACCTCTTACAAATCTCAAACCAATTCCAAACTCAACATAGAAGCCATGGAAGCATTATTTCCAAATATTATATTCTTGGATTCTTGCCAAGAAAATACTATATCATCAATTAGTTAGATTGCATATTATATAGAAATTTGATACTAGCCTTTATATCTTAGAAAATAATCAATTTATTTACTTTACATCTCAATTTATTATTTCAAAATAAACAAAATTATAAAATTTAATCTACCTATTAACCATTATTAATTAAACATTAAACAATATAAATTATTAATTTTTATACCATTTATCTCATAATATAATTTCTAACCTATTAGATTATAAATCTTTCGGGAAATCATTTATAATCTAATATTTCGAGAACTCATGTGATTTCCCGAAAGATTTATAATCTAATATGTTATGGATCACAGAAGCTTGCACTCTCAAAAATTTCTAACCTATAATGACATTAATTTGCCTTACACCAACATTCGTTTAAATTTTGAACTTCCAACTTTCGTATACCCTCCCAGCAAACAATTTTACTCTCACACAATTCGGCCAACAATATCAATGATGTTTATGAGCAGCGTTGTAGGGGAAGGGGTCCCGCGGCCTTGGCCCTGCCCACTTATACACTAAAGATCCAGTAACGAACTTTACAGAATATTTAAAAAACCTCTAAATACAGCAATACCATCAAACGTCTATCTATTAGTCAGACTCTGCCCATTTATTGGATGTGCTCATAAACGTACCTTGCTGACTTCAAGCACTCTTTTTAAATTCACTTTAAAAAATATCTATATAATTTAAAGTTTTTATTTAATCTTTACTTGCTATTGGTTGGTTTGAAATTCTTACACTGTTTTATTACATGTGATTATTACCTAAATAATTTTAAAAATGATTTTATATTATTTTTCAATATTTTTTAATAATTTTTTTTAATTATATTTATCAAAAATTTAACTAATATTTATAAAAATTATAAATTTAAATTATAAACATTTTATACTCTAAACTTTTCTTTTCTAAAAATAGGTTAATTCTCAACAACATAATGTATAGATAAATATCTTCGGATTAATCAGATCACATTGAATAAATAGCAGAGATGCATCATTACTTAGAAAAAACTGTTAAAACTAGTCGTTAGAAACTAGTTTTGACTAGTTTTTTAATAGGATAAAATATTAATAGTTTTTAAGATTTTAAGGAATGTTAACTCATAATAATTTAGAATTTAATAATTTAATAAAATGATTAAATTCTAGTTATTATAATAAGCGAAGAAGGATAGGATAAATCTTAAAATTTTAGGATTTTTTTCAAAAATTTAAGAGATAATATTGCAAGTCAATAAATAATAATATAAAATAAATAATAAAGGATTTTTTTTAATAAATAAAATAAAAATAAATTAATTAATTAAAATATTAAGTTGTAATTAGTCATTAGAAAATTAATTAATTGAGAATTCAAGTTTTTAAGAATAAATCAATTTTTGGAATCTATGTTTCTGTGATCCATCATATAAATTAGCATAATTCTTTCGGTAATAATCACATGAAATAAAACGAGGTTGACGCGTTTCGAACCAACTAGTGTGGTTCATCATCAGGACTATGTGAGAGATCAGATCAAGTCTTTTGTACCAACTAGTGTGGTTCATCATCAAGACTATGTGAGAGATCAGATAGCCCTGATGATGAACCACACTAGTTGGTTCGAAAGACTTGATCTGATCTCTCACATAGTCCTGATGATGAACCACACTAGTTGGTTCGAAACGCATCGACGTCGTTTTATTTCATGTGATTATTACCAAAAAAATTCTGCTAATTAATAAATCAATTAAAATAAATTTATTATAAATTAAATAAAATACAAAATAAGAAAAGAGAAATTATTTATTTATTTGTTTGATTGAATAAATACATCAAATAAATAAATGAATAAATAAAACATTCACACTGTAACTCTAAATATATTTTTAAATATTGAATGGATATATAATAAAAACAGATTTAACTCATAAATATTAACACATTTTAAATAATAAAATATTAAAATTTGATCCAAACATTTTCCCCAAATTCGAAAAAAAAAACTCAGAACATCTCAGAGTTAGTCAACAACATTCGAAAAAACAGAAAAGCAACTCTGCCGCGCGATACAGACGTCAGTAGTGGGACACATTCACTTCAAAAAAACCAGAAAGGCAATTAAGCCGCGCGATCCAGACGTTAGCCGTGAGAGTTGAGCGAAATAGCCGTTAATGTGCAGCGAGATCCCAACCCTGCGATATGCCGTTGTGGTACTAAGACGCTCTGGGGATTTCGAATCCAAATTCAGTTTCTCATTCACTTATTTTCAAAATTATATGTTTATGTTGGATTTTCTCGTTTTCATTCCCTCAGCAAGAGAGCACAGCGCTTTACCAAGCTAAGAAAATAAAGCACAGGTTTGTCCTCTTGCCATGATTATGGAACTTGATAATATTATAGAAATTGTGGTCTGCTGTACCTAATATGGAACTTGCTGGGCATAATATGGAGCTTGCTCTAGTTGAATTTGGAGTTTTGGGGTTGAATGAGTGTGATTCTGGTATGATGCTAGTAGAAGCTCTGCTGAACAGCATTTTGAGCTTTTAAACACCTAGGCATAGTATGTTTTGCATTTTATGTGTAACTACTTGAAGGTGAACTCATTAAAAAACCTCTGATGTTTATTTTGTAATCAGTCTTATATGCCAAGAAAAGCTTTGGGAGAAACTTTGGCATCGGTAAGCGCAGGATAAGCGTGTTTTTGCTGTATCCAAATTCTGTTTTCCCATCTGCCGAAACAGTCGAGGCTACTAAATTACAGCACCCCCAAAAGCCAAAATGTTTTCCAAGGTAAGGGTAATTTGCTCTTAATTATCAGTTGTAACTGCTGGGTTCGCTGTCAAATATGAATAAAAGACATTTAATTTATGCGTAGGCTTTTGTTTTTTATGCCTTTGAGTGCAGGAAGACAACCTCCGCAGGCGTATTATTTCCGAGCTAGATGCAGCAAAAAAGGGTAAGTGGGTACCTTGAAAACTTCCAAGAGATTTTAAGTTCAAGATTAGATGTCGTGGGGCGTGTAGGTCCCTAATTGTGCCTGCAAAATGGCAGGTCCCATAATGGGAGCACCCAACAGAAAGGCAATACCAGCCAACGACAATAACAGGAGGGCCTTGGGTGACATTGGCAATCTGGTGGGAGCTCTGAATCCCAAATGCAATATCAACAAAGATGGTTTCACAGAGTATGTTGTTTGATGTTATTTATTATATAATAAATCCGTTCCCTGCCAATAGCCTCGTCTTTCTGCAATTGGCTTTCTAGTGTTGCAGTTCTGTTGTTCTATTCAGTGACCTCTGCTTCAAGTATCCTGTCCTAAACTTTTGGACTAACTACTGTTTCAGGAGGTCCCAAGTAAGCTTGGTTGTCAATGCCAACAAGGGAGCCAGTTCCAGCACTCAGGTAACTTTAAAGTTTAAACAGAGCCGGTTAAGCAACATGAAAGATTGTTTTCTAAGAAAACTGTTGAACAGGGTCTAGAATTTTTTTAAAGGACGACCTCCACGGCCATTGCACTTGCATCTTGACAAAACCTCTGTGGTGTCGACCTGTTTGCCTGATTTCCGTGCTTAGTATTCTATTTTTCTGGGCATGTTTAGTTTGTTGCTTTTCTTTTTACTCCAGGAATCTCATTCTGTTTTCTATTTTCTGTGAGACCAAGCAGGAGATCTCACAGAATCTTTCTCACTTTGATTACAGCAATCCCCAGCAGAGGATATTCTTGTTACGGAAGAAGGAAAAGCAGAGGCAGGAGTAGCCTGGGGAAACAAACAGAGGCATACTATCAGAAGGGAGGCTCAATATGCCACGGCTATCCAGAAGGATATTGTCATTGATGTCAACGATAGAACTGCACAAAATGGAGGATTAAAAAGACCTAGCCAACTGAAGGCGATAAAACCCAGAGTACAAGCACTGACTGCAATGCTAACAGCCCAAAGCGAGGTCTGTCGTATTGCTTGAAGTGCTATTAATTCTCTGATACTTTTCTTGTTTAGCACTGGTTGAAATCCAAATGTGCATGAGCCAAAGGTACCCACATCCACACCAAATTACTAGCAGGTGTTATAGACTTCAGATCTTTGTGTATATTTATGATGTAAGCAGGATAAAAAAAGTTCAATAATCTTGATAATCGTAATTTCAGGATGCATGCAGGGACTGCCACAATGCTCTTCCTAGCATGGATGATGGAGACCCTGAAAATCAATTGGAAGTTGTTGAATATGTTGAAGAGATATATAACTTCTACCGGAAGATTGAGGTGTGTCTCTCTGTCAATTATTGCAGTTTTTTGGGAATGTTAAGGTAATTTTTTATTTTCTTTTCAGTAAAAGTTTGTAACACCATATGTCCAGACCATTAGCTGCATACCTCCAGATTATATGACAAGGCAGGTTGAAATCAATGAGAAAATGAGGGCAATCTTGATTGATTGGTTGATAGAGGTAAAAATCTATTCCTGTGCTAGTTTCATTTGCTGTCAAACTTGTATCTACAAGACATTTATATCGGCTATTTCTTAGGCTTGATATTGAAACCTTAAATTTTCCAGGTGCATCTGAAATTTGAACTAATGCCAGAGACATTGTATCTCACTCTGAACATTATTGATAGATACCTTTCTATTCACACTACTACAAGGAGGAAATTACAATTAGTGGGTATCACAGCAATGCTTATAGCTTGCAAATATGAAGAAATCTGGCCTCCAAAGGTAGGATGACTTGCAAACAATTTTTTAGGATAGGTATAGGAAAGTCTTTAGTGTATAGGTCTAGTTAATAGAAGACATGGTTGGTTCTTGTTACTTGTAAAGTACATACACACTTACATTCAACAGCACAAAAGATTTTGCATAATCGCTTAAAAATTATTGACATCAAAGGAATTGGTTCATACATACATGGCTACAGGTCAATGACTTGGCCTGCATCTTGCCGAAAGAATGCACATCGGAACAGATACTGGCAATGGTAATTGGTTCTAACTTCTAACTGAAATATTTATGTTTAATTGGATTATGGCATACTTTCCAAAGATGCAGTTTGAAAAATATATTGATAGTAATACTTGGCAGGAGCATACAATATTACATCAACTGAAATTCAATCTTACAGTTCCCACTCCATATGTATTCCTTGTGAGGTTTCTGAAGGCAGCTGGTCCTGATAAAATGGTAAAGGTTTCTTTTATATTGTCAGAACAATCCTCTGCTGCATTGATCAAATCTGCTTTCAAAATGCTTCAGGAAATCTCCTTGGGTTCATCTTTTCTTGAGTGTAATCCTAATAATCCTCTGCTGTACTGATAAGTCATATAATCTATTATCAAAATGCTTCAGATGGAAAATCTGGCATTCTTCTTGATTGAGCTGTGCATGCTTCATTACACAATGATCAAATACAGTCCATCAATGCTTGCCGCTGCTGCTGTCTACACTGCTCAATGCACTTTGAAGAAGGATCCATGTTGGAGTAAAACACTTACCCTTTTCACAGGTTATTCTGAAGCAGACCTCAAGTAAGTCTTCTAGCTTTTTAAAGCATCTTGCTTTTAACGAATATCCTTTTGAAAGACTACGTATACAGATTCGATTTCTTCAACAATTACAAGTAGGTAATCTGTAGATTATAATACCCAAAGCATAGTAGATCAGCTGCAGCCAATACATTGTGCATTGATTTTCTATATGTTGGCACTAATCGTCTCACATTCTTTCTGGACTGTATCTAATAAAAGATACAGTAAAGATTGGCTAATGTGCACATCGAACTGTCTGGCGTGTGTGCACATTTAGTTAACTCTGTACATTGTGAGATAATGACATTCATTTGAATTGTTACAGGGAATGCACACACTTAATGGTCAACATCCACCTAAATGCAAGAGGAAATGGGCTGAGAGTTGTTCATAAGAAATATTCCATTCCGTCTTTTGGCTGTGTTGCTTTCCTAGGCCCTGCCAACTTACCTGCTGACAACAGTTGCAGCTCCAGCAAATATACTGTCACTACTATTGGTGATAGCATACATTTATGTGCAAAAGAAAGCGGATTAAAATCACCTAGCCAACTGAAAACAAGGAAACCTGGAACGCAATCACTGACTTCAATGCTAGCAAGGCAAAGTGAGGTCTGTCTTAACATTGGAAATTGTACTACTTCACTGATACTTTTTGTGTCTACCACAGGTTCAAAAACAGACATACACTGACCAAAGGCACCCACATCCACACCCTATTATTACTAGTGGATATTATAGCCTTAAGATAGCTTTGTGTTTATTTATGACGAAAGTGAGATGAAAATGATTAATAATCTTGATAAGGGTATTTCAGGATGCACGCAGGGACTCTTATGAGGTTCTTCCTAGCATCGATGATGGGGACCTTGAAAACCAATTGGCAGTCGTTGAATATGTTGAAGATATATACAAATTCTACCAGAAGATTGAGGTATGTCTCTCTGTCAATGTTTGCAGTTTTTGTGAATTGAAGGTAAAGTTTTATTTTCTTTCAGTAAAAATTTGTTGCACCGTATTCCAGACCATTAGCTGCATACCTCCAGATTATATGACAAGGCAGGTTGAAATCAATGAGAAGATGAGGGCAGTCTTGATTGATTGGTTGATAAAGGTACCAATCTGTTCATATGCTAATTCTATTTGCTTTTAAGCTTAGATTTAAAAGTGGTTTATATGGGCTGTTTCTTAGACTTGACTTCAAAATCTTAATATTTTTCAGGTGCATCTAAAATTTGAACTAATGCCAGAGACATTGTATCTCACTCTGAACGTCATTGATAGATACCTTTCCGTTGTGACAGTTCCAAAGAGGAAATTACAATTAGTAGGGATCACTACAATGCTTATAGCTTGCAAATATGAAGAAATCTGGCCTCCAAAGGTAGGATGGCATATTGACATCCATGAGGGGAGGTATAAGGAAACCTTTAGCGTATAAGCCTAGTTAATTCTTAATAGAAAATCTGTTTGGGTTTTCAAATGTACATACACGCTTGCACACACTCTATTATAATGTGATCTCTACCCTTAGCGAAGCATATCCTTTGTGCCAACATCAGTACAAAAAATATTGCATAATGACTCACAAAATAATGACATAAAAATATCCGGTTCGTACTTGGCTACAGGTTAATGACTTGGTCCGCGTCTTGCCAAAGGAATACACATCAGAACAGATACTGGCCATGGTGACTAGCTCTAACTGATATCCTTTTTTCTTTTTTTTTCACTGGATTACGACATAGTCTCCAAAGACACAGCTGAACTAATAAATTGATGATGATACTCTGCAGGAACATACAATATTAAATCAATTGAAATTCAATCTTACAGTTCCCACTGCGTACGTATTCCTTGTCAGGTTTCTGAAGGCAGCTGGTTCTGACAAAGTGGTACAGATCTGAACCCTGCCGCTTCTTTTATATGTTGGAACAATCCTCTGATACATTGATCAAATTTTCTTTCAAAATGCCTTAGAAATTTAGTATTCTTCTTGTTTAAATGTCTGCCATACAATCATCTGCTGCACTTATAAACATTAAAGTTTATCATCAAAATGCTTCAGATGGAAAATCTGGCATTCTTCTTGGTTGAGCTGTGTTTGCTTCATTACATAATGATCAAATATAGTCCATCAATGCTTGCTGCTGCTGCTGTCTACACTGCTCAATGCACTTTAAAGAAGGATCCATGTTGGAGTAAAACACTGATCCTTCACACGGGCTACTTTGAAGCAGACATCAAGTAAGTCTTCTCAATCTTAAGAGATCTCGCTTTTAGTGAGTTTATCCTTCTAAAAATTTCCTAGACATCTTAATTGTCTTCAACAATTACAGGTACGCAATCTGTAGATTATAATATCAAAACATAGCTGATTAGCTACAGCCAAAACATTTCGTATTGATCAGATATACGTTGGCACTAGCCTACTCATATTCTGCCTAAATTGTAATTTGTATCTAATACTAGATATAGTAAAGATTGACTAATGTGTACACATCTAGTCAACTCTGTACATTGTGAAGTAATAACATTTATTTGACTTTTTCCAGGGAATGTGCACACTTCATGGTTAACTTCCACCTGAATGCAAGAAGAAATAAGCTAAGAGTTGTTCATGATAAGTATTCAACTCCATTTTTTGGTTGTGTTGCTCTTTTAAGCCCTGCCAAGTTACCTGCTGATAATAGTTGCAGCTCCAGCAACTGATGACTGTGCACACCATATTTACTTCAGAAAGCCTGATTGAAGGTTGCCTATTAATTTAAGTGGGTGAAAACCTACCTCTGGTGGTGCCGCTGACAGAGTTTTGGGTTGTTTTCATGTAGATATATCTTGAAAAGATTTATGTATATTTTTCGTTGAGTGTTTTTAAAGCCTGATTGAAGGTTGCCTATTAATTTAAGTGGGTGAAAACCTACCTCTGGTGGTGCCGCTGACAGAGTTTTGGGTTGTTTTCATGTAGATATATCTTGAAAAGATTTATGTATATTTTTCGTTGAGTGTTTTTAAAGCCTGATTGAAGGTTGCCTATTAATTTAAGTGGGTGAAAACCTACCTCTGGTGGTGCCGCTGACAGAGTTTTGGGTTGTTTTCATGTAGATATATCTTGAAAAGATTTATGTAAATTTTTAGTTGAGTGTTTTTAATACCTTGCAAATCTCATTTAATACTGAATGATTATTTTTCACTAGTAGGATGAATGGGATACATTTTAAATTGCCCCTTTTGAACTGACATAGTCTTGTAGCACATCTTTATATTTCTGAATTTCCAAGCAGGTTTTATTTATCATGGAAGATTTAATCATCAAACTTTTGTAATCATATTTTTCAACATTATTTGTCGACAGGCTTGAGTATGTCTCACTAAATTTTGGTTCACGACATCTCTGTATGCAAGTAAAGAAGCCAAGAGACCAGTAGTTTACATGTAATTTGGCCAAAGAACTAATGCTAAAAGAAGCCTCTGCTTCAACCTTCACACTATCGCTGGTGCTCAAGGTGAATTTTCAAAGACCAAGAAGCATGAATGAAACTCAAATGCAATTTTTTCTGCAGTTTTACTTGGAACAAGATTCTGGAAAATGCCCCTTTAAACCAAGGACCCCGGCCTCTTGTAGATGATACTCTTGATCATGATTGGCCTCGGGGCATTTCACCTGAGTGATATGGCTGTGTTGTGGAAATTATGTACTCCGAAAATTCTCATATAAGTTTCACTGCTGCTTTCTAAATTCCGAATCATACGATGTATTAACTCTCTGCTTGTTTAATACAAGTTAAGGCGTACCAATTGTATGGTAAATGCATATGCCAGCCCCAATGATTGATGAAACAACAATCTTCACACCTGCGGGATACTATCACCAGGATTGGGCAAAGGTCAGTTAACAAAGCATCTCAGTAGAACAATAATCCATCAATAATCCATAAATGAATCAATAATCCATTAGAAACTAAGCCAACTAAACCTCACACAAACTAATTAGACTACACCTCATAAGCCGTAAATAAATTAACTTATTTTGTAGAGATGTTATGAATTCCAATACACAAGAAAACATGTTTAAGATATTCATTCACATAAATTCCTTTAAAGAGAGGGATCACTTATCATTGAGTTGTAATTCCTTCAACCCTTTTCCTTGCTAGAACTTTTGTTGCCTTTTCCTTTATTTGATTGTTTAGTAAGCACGGAACTAGGCCATTCAACTTTTTTGGAAGTGGCATCACTCAAACTTTATAGCTTTTTAACTCTTTTTCTTGCTACAACTTTTGTTTCCTTTTCCTTTATTTGATTCTTTAGATATACATTGTTAAGCACGAAACTAGGCCATTCAACCTTTTTTTGGAAGGTGGAATGACAAAGACTTTATTGTTTTTTTAGTTGCAACAATCTCAAGGTTATAGCTCTTAAGTTGATGCTTTCCTACATGTAATTAGGCATAAGTTTTTTAGTGACATATGATAAGTCAACTATGAGCATGATTATGACATATAACCATGATCATGAATATGACATATGTGCATGGAAGCAATGCAAAAACTATGAGAAAGTGAAATAAGACTGATAAAGTGAAGTACTATTGGAAAGAATGCACATGCTACACCTAACTAAACTAGGTGTTTGGTGATACAACTTGTTGTTCCTTGGAAGACAACCCCTGGTTGGGTAGAGATCAATGCCCAAGACATTTATCCAAGATCATGAATTTATCAGTTTGTTGTTCCATTGTTAAACTCTAGAAGTATTTATTTTATAGATAAAACTTTAAATTCTTCTTGGGAAAAAACATTCTTTCAAAGTGGCCTTTTGATGGTGAATGTGATTATAAATTGTAGTATAGTGAGTGAACAGATTTGAAGAAAGCTTTAAACAACAAGCTACTTATAGCAGAATTTCTTGTTTTAAATTTTAGCAAAGTTATGGAAGCAAGATGAAATGGAATACAAAAGAGAGGAGCACATATTAAGGTTATTTAACTTTAACTTACAGATACCAAAATTTCAGTGACACTGAAATGCTAAAGACCAACAACTTCATTACTCTCTTCTATAACAGAATAACATTAAATTGTGAGACAATAGGAAACACATCACATTCAACATATGTCTGGAATCACTTTGAAAGCTTTATTAAAATCACCAAGAAGATCCAAATTTACAAAGAACTTTTTTGCTTCTGAGATCCAAAACCCGAAACCCTTTCACGTTCTTTAAGATTTATTTTTATAAGATCATTACAATGAGGACATCCATGAAACTGTCAATTGTCAAAACTGTTAACTACTTGAACTATCCACAAACTACTTGGTCCTTAGAAGAATTATATTCGTGATGAAAATAAAACAAATTACATCATTTTACAAAAAACATTTTCAAAATTTCTGTTGAAGTAACATGTGGCATTTGCTCATTGAGTCATCAGAGATTCAGGTGCAGTGAAGGTCCAGCTTTTGTACTCGTTGCTGTAGGAGACATCCACTCTACATTTCTTCCAGACTGTCATATCTGAGCTCTGACTTTTGACAAACCTGGTATGAGACATTATGAAATTGGCGATCTTGCTATAAGTTGGCTTGCCAGTAAAAAGAGTTCTAACAAACCACAACAACTGAAAATCCTTGTGCAAATAATTCAGGATTGTTGCCCCCTTTAAAACTGTTTTTTTCATGTTAAGTGTCAATCTGTCTCTTGGATTCTATCAGCAAAGTTTCATAAGTTTCCTAGGGAAGCAAATTTCCCTGTTGATCCCAGCATGAAGGCAGTCTTGCTCTAGTTCTTTTGTCAAAATTAGTATTAAATTTTAAAACAGATTCTTTGATCTCTGTCAGCATTGTCTCGACTGTTTTTCTATATAAATTCTTCAAAACCATCTTGTTTATCTCTAATACCAAATATGTTCTATATTCAATCTTCATTTCTCTTAACTCCTGTGATGACTTAGAGTTAAAGAAATCAATAATCTTTTTAGCAAATTGGGCACGTCGTTGGAGCTTTTTCTTACTGGCAGAAATTATGCTCTCTAAATCTTTGACAATGCCATTTTCTTCTACAATAATTGATAAAAACTCGCAAGAATTATTCATTGTATGAATAATATCATTCCAAATTATTTCTCTGGCTTGAATGAGGGACATGTTTCCATTCACTTTCTCCTTTAGTTCCTTAATTTCATGAGAAGCAACCTGAAAGCCATTTTGATATTTGGAGGCAGTTTCTTGAGCCATGGCTAATTCCCTCTATTATCTTTAGAATTTGTTGTGCATCATCAAAATTTATTTATATCTTCTTCATTTCATTTTTTGATATTTGCAGTTCAGTCATTACTCTAGTCAGCTTATCTGCGGGATCTTTAGAATCGGGTTGTACTAAGATAGTACAAACATGTGAATCCAATTTTTGTTGCAAAATAAAATTCATCTCATTAAGAGTAGCAATTTCATTATTCCTTGGCAAGTTCATTTGTCAAAATCTCCTTTTCTTTCTCCACCTGAGCTATTTCCGAGGCCATGACATGCTCCACAGAAGCCAGTGTTAGCTTCTTTCTCTGTACTTGAATTTCAGTATCTGCTCCCTGCAACAACTTCTGAACAACACTCTTGTCCTCAGGATTTACACCAACCTTCACAATTAACTTCTTTAGTTCTTCAATTTGGGTGGATAAAGCTCTGGAATTTGCCATTTTCAGCTTCAATTGATTAACCACTTTTCCTAACAAAGCTTTAGCTTTGTTAGCAGCCAAGGATGTTTTGTTTAAATCAATGTAGATTAATCCACCAGTTTGACTATGTAAATTAATCTTATCAGGCAATGGGATTTCTCTTGCATCTATAGTCAAGTTGACAGTCTTGAAACCAGATGATGACGAGACAGTTAATGCAGAAGGATGAAAGAAAGATAACTTCAATTGATTTCTCTCAAGGTCCATGGCAGACAATAGTCTTGTGTGATATTTAGACATATAATGAGCTTCAAGCTAAGATTCCATATTTTATTTCACCTTCATGTTTCTTTCTTCTATTTGATTGTATAATTTATTTATAACAGGAACAAAACTCTGAGAAATTTCTTCAGGAACTAGGGAAGATGGTGTACAAGTAGCATCTCCCAATTGTAATTAAAAACCCATTATGGCTAATGAACTTCTAGCCAGAGATCCAAGTTCTTTTTCCCTTTCAGACAACTTTTCCCTCTTTGAACTTTTATCTCTTTCACCTTCTAAATCAATTATATCTTCACTTCCTCTTTTCAAACTTTTCTCAATAGGAAGTGGAGTTTCAATCTCCATTCCTCGTGCACTTGTTTGATCACCATTTTCCAATTTCTCTACATCTAGTCAAGATTCATGTATATAAGGTGCATAGGAATTTTCAACCCTTCTATTAGACATAATAAGGTGAGGATCATATGACCATTTTTCACCCAGCTGCAATTTCATGCCTTCAGGAACCTTGTGCACTTCTTCCATGGCCTACCTATTGTTCAAAATGAAAGGGCCAATTGTCCTTGGCAATTTGAATAAGTGTCCCTTCTTTGCTGGGACAAAATGAACCTGATCAACATTTAAACTTTGCTTGATAAACTCCAAAGAAAATAACCTCATAGGCACAAATGTAGGAAAGCCTATAAGGGGCAACCTATGCTCCATATAATCTAATCTCAACATTATCTTCAAATTGGAACCAATCACCCACTTTAGCTGATTCTTTGCTAAGTTGAAGGAGAGATTGAGCCTTTGGAAAAATACATGGTGGAGGAGAGCTATTTATAATAGAATAAGCAACTGACAAGAAAGAAGTAGTGAAGTATATGAACCCTTCATAATTGGCATTGCTTCTTATGGTATTTGTCCAATTCACCATTGATTGCTTATTTTTATGTATATACATTATATTCAGTCCCAAGTGCATGAATTTCTCCATATAAGTATACAAGAAAATATCGGTCATTAATGAGGGAAATCTAAAACATCTAGTGAGAGTAAGGTTTGTTAACTGTGAATTAACCATTTTTTCCCAATAAGCAGTATATCAAGTATTGTCTTAGGTTGCAACATCAAATTAAACATCCCCAAAATGGCTCGGTTAATGAAATTTGTATCCTCCCTTCCCAAAACCTTGGCAATGATTTGCAGAATTGGCCTTACATCTTCAACAAAAGTTTCAAGAGAAAGCGTAGTAGGGTCCAAAGGCAAATGTTGTCTCGAGGGCATTAGAAAGAAGGTCATTTGGGCATAATCTTGCCCAGATAGGTTTTGAAAAACTCACAACAAAGTTTCCTTTAAAAATGATGTATAAATATTTGAAGGTGGAAAGACCCAGGCATGTTGAATTAAGAGGGCAGATACTTGAAAAACATTCTCGCCCAATTTATTCATCACAAAGCACTTTTGTGGATAGAGAGAAGAGACTAACCAGTAGATAAACTTAGGGAAAACATAGGTTTGGGGGATTATTGCAACAAAAAGACCAGACTTCACAACTGCAGCATACACCGAGAATTCCTTTTGGCTAACTATGATATGTTGGCGAATTTCCATTAAATATAGGGAGCAAATAAGATCGAAAACATCCCTCTCGGTATCCACGAGAGGAATGTGGGAGGAAGAACTTGACAACACAACCTTCTTTGACATTTTGACTGTTTGAACAAGTGGAGATGATGTGTAATTACCTAGTAAACATAGGACTAATGATGACTTGAACTTTAAATTGGATGACTTTGACGTGTTACGGATATGGAGGACTAAAAATGATAAAATGAGGGGAATGAGGGTTAACAGGATTTATGGGAAATCGGAAAAATGGGGGGAAAACAAAAATAAATGCGTGGGTGACATGTACAAATGATGAGGTGGTGGACAAGACTCGATGAATTGATGGGGTGAAGAGGCAGTGACATGGCAGTGACGAAGTGGTGACGTAATGATGATATGCTTGTGTGGTGTAGAGTTGAGCGGGCACACACTTGTACGAGAAATCCCGCTGGGAGTGATCTCGTAATCCATATTGACCATCGATCTGTAGTCGACCGCGATCATTGACTGGAATTACGGAGGCACCTGATGGCATAACCACTGTGCCAGTTGTGCTGTCGGGTTTGGGCCATCGAGGGGTCCCGACACAACATTCAACTCCATCTGTCACAGATGTATGACATTTAACCATCAAGTATCTTATTATTAAAATATTCGCCTATGTTTGACAGACCTAAATGTTGCACCATGCTTATCAATAATGTTATTCCACCTTTTATAAAAATCAAAATTTTCCTATGTATTTTGATTTTTTGTTTTTGATTTTTATTTTCAAATATATCATTTTTCTTTTTCTACGATTTGAAAAAACATAGTGAAAAACAATTTACAACATTTGGCTCCAACTGGGGATAGTGTTTCAGAACAAAGCACTAAGAACCGCAGATTAGTGCCTTCACCTCGGCCATGGAGTCAAGTTATAACTTAGAACATTACAATGAATAACTCACCGATTATTTACAATGGACAAGCTGATATTTACAATGGAAAAATAAAATATCTAACGCTAAAAATAATGCTTCAAATACTGCTCTCGATCCAAATTTTCTAAAATGAAGGTATTATTGGCTCTAACTTCTGCTATTCGAAATTGACCAAACCATAGAGGATCAAATTTACCATGTTTTCCCTAATCCTCTCTTTTCACGTCCCACCTAAGAACCAAATCTCCAGGCTAAAAAATAATATTTCTAGCTTTTCTATCAAAAATCAGTTTCATCTTCTCTTGATAGTTGATTAAATTCTCCATTACCTTTTCTCTGTTTTCATTTAAGTCCACTAACTGGCTCATCTTTTTAGTTAGTGCATTAGGTTCCTCTTCAACATCTTGAATGAGTGCAACAACTGGTTTTGCTAATTGACTGGGAAATAAAGCATCTGCTCCATATACCAACTCAAAAGGTGACTTTCCAATGGACCTCTTAGTGGTCATCCTGTTTTCCCATAAGGAAAATTTTAGTAGAGAATCTCATTTTTTCTTATTTTCTGCAATGGTTTTCTTAAGTATTCTTACCAGAGTTTTGTTTGAATATTCTTCCAACCCATTTCCTTGAGGATGATAGGTGGTATAATGTGAGAGTATCACATTATGGCAAAAATCAATCTGCTTTGCAGACTTGAATACCTGAGAAATATCTTCCACTAACTTCTTCGGACAACCAAGTCTAGTGAAAATATTTTCCTCCAAAAATTTAAGTACCATTGAATCTGTTTCCCTCCTGGATGGAACAAATTCCACCCATTTAGTAAACTAATATGTACCTGTTATGATCCATTTGTGTCCACTGGAAGGTGGATTTATCTCTCCTATAAAATCTAGGCCCCATTGTCTAAATGGTTCTTCAAGAAACATAGAAATCAGTGGTAAAGGTGCCAATTTTTTCTTTTCATCAAACATTTGGCACTTTTCACAACTTCCCACTAATCGAAAAATATATGAAAACAAAGAGGGCCAGTAGAAACCAACTTTCGATATATTATGTGTTGTAACTTTCCAATTATAATGGCCACCACAGAGACACCCATGATACTCATTAAAAAATTCTATAGTCTCCCCTTCAGTCAAACAAAGTAACAAAATACCAACAAGATCTTTCCAGTACAACCTATCATTTGTTATTACATACTTCTAGGCTTTCAATCTGAGAGCTTTGTACTTTGTTCTATATAAGGAAGTGGGGCAGCTAAGAAAACATAGATAATGGACAATATCTTTATGCCATTCAGAACAAATATACTTATATTGAATTTTGTTATCAGATTCTTTCTCCTCACCTTTTTCTTCTGTAGTTTTTTATTCAGAAATTTCAGCAAGCAAATTAATTCCCATAGCTTGAAAATTGACTTTTGTCAAGATCTTTGCTAGTCCTTTTCCTTTTACCAAATTTGTTGGTTTGATGTCCATATCATACCCTTGAATCTTTGTTATCCACTTTCCCCTTTTTCCATCAATATCACTCTGAGTTAGCACATCCTTAACAAAAACATTAGGAACATATGCAGTGAACTGAGACTCGAGAACATAAATTCTAAAAGATTTTAGTGCTTTAACCAGAGCATAGGCTTGTTTTCTAGGATGTTATACTTCAACTCCACGTCTCTTAACACCATACTAAAAAATGCTACTGGATGTTCCTTATTATCTTGATTTCTCTGCCAAAGTACTGCTACTACAGTAAAAGGAGAAGCAACTGAAAATATTTGAAAAGTTTTTTTGTAATCACGACTCACCAATACTGGGGCTTCTCCAAACGATTCCTTGATTCTTGCAAAATATTCTCTGGAAGTTGTGGTCCATTTGACTTCTCCATAATGTTTCAACATATCAGTGATTTCCTTCACAATCTCTACATAATTTGGGATAAATCTCCTGAGGAAATTAATTTTTCCCAAAAAACTCTGGATTTCCTTTTTACACTTTCGCAGAGGTATATTCTTAATTTCTTATACCCGTTTAGGATCAATCTTTACTCCTTCCCTTGATACAATATGCCCAAGTAATTTCCCCTCTTTCAAAACAAAATGATACTTTTTGGGGTTTAATGATAGGCCATACCTTCTACACTTTTCAAAAGTTTGTTGAAGATGTTTTAGATGCTCCTCATCAGACCTGGAGAAAAATGTAATATCAACTAAATATATTACCACAAACTTCTCATTTTCTCCTACAAAGGCTATATCCATAACCATTTGGAAAGTAACACCAACACTCATTAACCCGAAAGGAATCTTTGCATACATGAAGGTTCCCCATGGGGTTGTAAATGATGTTTTCTTTTGGTATTCTAGCTGCATTGCAATATGATTGTAACCTGAAAATCCATCAATCATAGATAATTTTGAAGATCTTGTTACTCTTTGTAGAATGTGCTCCATCTTTGGGAGAGCATAATTATCCTTTAATGAGACTATTCAAATTTAGAAAGTATATACTTAATCGAATCTCTCCATTTTTCTTCCTCACATGTACCAAATTAGCCACCCAATCGGAATAGCTAAGAGTGACAATCATCTTTGCTTGTAATAAATTTTTGACTTCCTTCTCAATTAATGGCAACAATAAATGATTTATTTGCCTTAGCTTCTGCTTATATGGCTTAACTCTTGGTTTTAAAGGAATTTTATGCTGAATAATGTTGGTATCATAATTTTTAAGGTCTTCATAAGACCATGCAAACACATCGACATATTTTTTGAAAATATCTACATACCTATGTTTATATTCTTCTGGAATGTCCTTTTCCAACTTCACCATCTTTGGTTGCTGCTCTATTCCAAGGTTGCAGTCTTCAAGATCATAATCCCAATATGTTTTTCTTGCCTTTACAACAACATCATTTGCATTGAAAAACCTTTCTAAGGGTACCAAACCTTAGGGATCACATTTTTTTCTTTAGCTGCACTATCTTCTGACCTCCCATAGAATTCTTCAAATGCAACTCATTATTTGGTTCTTCTTCTTGAAGCTCCTTAATTTCATCCTCTTGATCGATCTCTAATTTGAAAACTCTCCTACCATTTCCAGAAATCTTTTAATTTTTTCTTCATCTTCAAAAACCTGCCAGTATTTTATATTATTTGGAATGGAAGGTCTGCTCCTAATTTCAACTTCATATCTGAGTTTGGTATTTAGTGGAGGCTTGAAAGTACCAGCTGCAACTGACAGTGAGTCAGCGAGTCGGTTACCTTCCTTTGGTAAAAATTGTAAGTTAAAAGAAGAAAAGAAATTATCAACTAAATCCCACACTTCATTTCTATAGGCTTTAAACATCAGATGCTTAGTTTGGCATTAATTCTTGACTTGTTTTACAATCAATTCAGAGTCCCCAAAAACAGAAATAGATTGTATTCCCATGTTTTTAGCCGCTTGTAAACCAAGAACCAGAGCCTCATATTCAGTAATATTGTTTGTGGAGTCAAACTCTAATTTAAAAGAAAAGAGAATAATATGACCTTTAGGGGAAAGTAGAAGAACCCCAACTCCATTCCCTTCTTTTGAATATGCACCATCAAAATAAAGTTTCAAAGCTCCACTGACTATTCCTTCCTTAGTTTGAATTTCTGAAGGAACTTGTACTTCTGTATCTTCAACAATTTCCCTAGATTCTTGCGACATAAAACATGGAAAATAATCGTTTTCCTAATTGTAAACATGAGAATTACTTGAACCCTCCTTGGTAATAGTCTTCACAAATCTGGTCTCCAAATACAACTGTTGGGTCAATTTACTAGGTAAACTAACATAAGTATTTTATTATCAATTTGGGTTTGTTAATCTTGAAAGCATGTCCAAAATATATGGATATTAGGTAGTCAATCTTGTAGAAGACAAATTGTTTAAACTAAAGGAAATGCATATTAAAAATATAAAATTTAACTAAGTAACTTTTGATGCATTATGTAAATTATAAGTAGAAGAAGAGGCTCCTAACTTAGGAGAACTTGGTTGACCTTCTCTATAGTACTACTTCATGAACAGAAATCAAAATAGTTGACGATGATAGCTTATGATGGATAAATATTAATAGAAGAGGTTCCTAACTAAGGAGATCCATGGTGTCCTTCTTCACAAATTCATTCATCATTGTTACCATTGTTTTTAAGGATAGGAATTCAAGAAATTGCTTCAAACAGGAAAGGAAATGAATTTTAGTTTATTGTTATTATATTAGATAAAAGGAGGGTTTAACTTAAACATTGGTTTGTCATTTCATATGCAGATTAGAAATTAAACTAAGAATCATAAGCATAAGTAAATCACTCAACAAGGAAAAGAAAGATGAATTCTAGTTTATTGTTCTTATATTAGATAGAAGGAGAGTTTAAATTAAACACTAGATTGTCCCTTCATATGAAGATTAGAAATTAAACTAAGATTCATTATAAATCATAATAAATCATAATACATCTAAATAACTGAGTAAACATGAAGCCAAACTAGTTTATGAAATTTCAGCTAAATTAGCAGAAAGTGCACTTAGCTCGGTTTGGGGGCCCTCCACCCTTGCCTTGCATACTGAAAGTACTTCTCAGCTACTGGAACTCAATCAATCATTCACCACATTGAACAAAAGAAAGAATATAGAACTAATTTCTCCAATTAACTCACAATATTCAGAAATCTCAAAGTGAAATCATACAAATTCTACATATTCATGCCTTCGATGTTCTTGGCTTAAATAGAAAAATATGAAACAAACTTGACTAAAATTTCTCTAACAGTCATATTTATCCTAATCCCATCTATCTTAGTCGAGCTCATCCGTCCAATCACACAAAATCTGGAAAATCTCACAAAATACTAATTTTGGCCTATTTCCTAAAGATTTCATGAATGACATGTCATGTTTGACCAGCTTTGACTGAGCCTATTATAGCTTGGTTTGACTGAACCAATAGGTACACGTCCATCCTTGGTTCCAAATATTTCTAAATATGTGCTCAACTTGTGCCCAGGTGTCCTGCAAGTATGACTTCAATTAAGCCATTACGAGAATTTTTAGTCTTTTCCAAAAATGCACTTAAAATCCAATTTTTGTAAAAAAATATAAAAATTGAAAAACATAATTTATATACCTGAATATGCATAAATTGGTCAAAATAAAGTGTATATGGATGGTATATGGTTGTATATAATGGAAATTAGGTATATTTAATAAGCAAAATTTGATAAAAAAACAAGGGCCAACACTCCCCCTTGCTAATTTGCAAGCATGTCTTCATGCTTGCTTCATCCTCTTGGAACTTTTGAGCTCTGATGTAGCCACTGTACTTGATCATGATGCCTCTTGTTGTGCTTCTTGTAGAAGACAATCAATTCCTTTGTACTGTTCTCCCTTGTAAATTGTAGCCATGACCTTTTGTCTCTCATACTTGTACTTCCATGTGTTTTTGTCATTAAGCCGCATATAAGCTTGCTTGGAAAGAAGAGTATTCTTTGTTTCTAGTTTCCCAACTTTCTCATTCAACTTTTTGCTTTCATTGATCGGTTTTTCATTGTTTTTCTTGTACATCTTGTTTTCCTTTTTCAAATGCCTTTCTAGAATTCTGTTGGCCTCCAATTTATCTGTTAACTCTTTTATCTTCTTAAGGTGCAACTCTCTGTCCTCTTCTCTTGTATCTTTGGCAAATGAGGTGGCTCCTACTTCAACATTCTCAAAGTATGAATATTTCTCCAATGGTTCCTCATAGGCTTCTCTTTTCATTTTCTCAATGATTTCATCAATTTTTTTTGCTGTCGAAGGTGGTTCAACAACTTGTATTTCAGGATCTTTCTCTTTGCTACTTGTTTCTTCTTGAATTTTCCTCCTATGTCTCCTAGGAATACATAGAAAAGATGTTTCCTTCTCAACCATGATAACGTCATGTTGTTTCTTGGACCTTGTCCTAGGATAGAGGGGAGAGTTCATTATGCTTCTTGACTCATGAACTGGCTTCAATTTATCCTCTATTACTTGTTCCTCAAAATGATGTTGGGCTAAAAATTCTTTCCACACTAAACCCTTGCTTTTAATTTGATATTCTACAAGAAATTTAATAAGCCCCTGGTGGTAGATCCATGTTTCTTTGGTTTTAGTCTAATTTTTCACACTCTCTATCATTTTAACCAAGTTCTTAGGGAAAAAGTATGGTAGATTGATCTTTACTTCTCCCTTTATGTGTTGGAGTAGTATGATGTGATAAATATGTACTACATTGTACCTGGTGTCACATGTGAAAAATATTTGTATGAATAATACCAATTCTTCCCATGGTTCATTGAACCACTCCCTAAGGATGCCATTTGTCCTATCAAATGATCCTTTTTTATGTTTTTCCAAGAAGAAAGTCCACCCTTTGTCTTTGAAGTGTTACAAGCCCTTATGGTATTGTTCTCTTGAAAGTGGAAGATCTAGAGCTTGAGAAATGAATTTTGGGCTTAATGGAATAGATAGGTTCCTCACCATGGTTTGTTCTTGTGCATAATTGTTTATGAATTCCTTAGTGATACGTTCATTGTGCCCATTAAATTTTTGTAGGAAGCCTACCAACCCTACCTGATATAGTTTTTCTATAGTCTCATTTTCCCAATTCTCTATCTGGAATTCATTTGGCTCTATTCTGGTGGCCATGTGCTCTGTAAAACAATTTATATACCTTTGTAGTGTCAACATTCTCATCATAAATAAAAATTCATGCACATATATATATATATATATATATATATATATATATATATATATATATATATATATATATATATATATAGATATCTGTCGATTTATTCATGCATTTTATTCATGACAATTGTGCTTATCTCTTCTCTGAAGCTCCTCAAAAGAAATGAAATTATTTGACTTGTGAATCTTCTTCAACCTTTGTTCTACTGCAAGAATGAGCTCGCTGCTTACAAAAAATGATAAAAAATAAATTTTCTTTATGTATAAAGATCATAAAAACATTGTTAAAATGTTTTTATTGCTCTATCTCCCATTTTTCAATCTCTGTTTTATCAAATTCTCAAAAAAATCCTCCTTTTTTTGTGTAGAAATGAATTCTCTGCTTCTAAAACGAAATTCATTGTGTAATAATCATCAAAAATTATCCTACAGTGTCCTAATTCTCATGAATTCATGCTTGATCCCTCTTCTACAAAGACAAATTCTCATTGTGCTTTTGAAATTGAAACAAATTTAGCTTACTGTTTGTATGAAAACAACAAGAAATAGCTCACTGTGTTTTTCAAAAATCACAGTGTGTAAAGATATGTTTTTTTATGTGTCAACTTCGTGGCTATGTGTGGAGGATTTCGATTTCGGTTTACTTGATCTAGAGCAATCTTGGGGATAAATCTGAGTTTAACTTCGTTCTCCTGTGTTTTCACAATGCAACTTCAATTAAAACTCCCTTCAAACATCTTAAAGATTCACATATTTCATAGGTGGCAGAGTCGGGCTTAATGGTGGCAAAGACCCGAATTTATAGCTGGAGTTTGATTCATTGTTCAAAAACACATCTTAAACTTAATTCTGAGCTTCACTATCCCTAAAATTCGTTCAACAATGAAGAAAATACAGAGTCAATCCTTACCTGTTCACTTCATGAAATTTCTGCAGTTTGTTGGAGTGTTCAATCAACTCGGCGAACAGAGATCTCGAAATTCAATCTTCGTTAAAATCAATGAATTACCTTCTTATTTCTCCACACTTCTTTGCTATTTATTATGTTGCTCTCTCTCAGCTCAAGTTTCTTTGTCTTTTCCACAACCTCTTCTGTGTTTTCTTAATGATTTTTGTCTTTCATGAGGTGCCAAATGCGTGCATGTGTTTGCACAATGTCGTCCTCTTCTCTCTGATCCTGATTATGGCCGTGATGCTGAAAGAAAACGCAAACATAGAGCTCTTCTTGTTTTAATGGTGAAGGCTTTCAGTACTTTTGCATAGGGTTTGAATGTGGCACTACACAATGTTTTTGAAATATGTTGGCTATTTCATACGCCGACCTCCTGACTCACATACCTCCGTGGCTACGTTCCTCTGTCTATACACTGTCCTTTCTCCACGGTGTCTATACAAGTCTTGTAACCACATCCCTACATTCTTTGTCATTTATTTTTTCATTCATAGCCACCCTCATTATGCTGCATGCCCACACCTTAGTTTGTATGCATCATAATTTCATGTCCTTCATTGCATTGCATTTGCATTTTCATGTCCTTCGTTGCATTGTATTTGCATTTTCACACTTAGGCGTTGTCATATTTGCATATTGTGCTTCATACGTTAAGTTTTATCACATGACATGTTTGCATATTCCACTTATACCTTAGGTTTCGTCATTTTATTGCTTAATTAATTTTAAAATGACCCCAGAATAGGTCATTTTAAAAATTAAATTTTCCATTATGACACAAATCTTGTGGTTTTTGGAGGTCAACAAAAATTCTTTAAGGGAATAATATTGATTCCTTTATTTTTTATCAAAATACTTAAAAAATGTTTAGGATTAATGTAATGGTATATGGAATGGTGAATAGGAATGGGGTTAATGTAGGAAAGGATAATGAATAGGAATTTTGTAGGGAATAATATGATTATAATGAATGAAATATGATTATGATGGGTAGGATAATGAAGATAGTGTTTTATTTTATGTGGAATGTAGGTATGATATGGGTAAAAATGTAAAGTGGTAAGTGTAATGGAATGCATATCAAACTAAATTAGTTTTAACAATTTCTAGAAATAATAAAAAAAAAATCGAGATTTTAAGAGAAATTTTTTTTTTTCACACTTATTGTACTTGTACTCCTATAAAATAGCTTGATGTCAATACTAGTTGATGATGTCCTTTGATCAAAATATTGGTTGATGGTTGATGATGTCCTCATGATCATAATGATGGTTCTTCAAAGATAAATTCTGATCGAATGTAGAGACTTATTTTTTCTTTCATATTTTTGCATCTGATATTGATTCAGGTTCCTTGAATGTTGATGTTATTCAGGTCCCTTCTGTAATTTGTAAATGATGTTTAAGGTCCCTACTGATATGTACTTCAAGTCCCTTTTGTAGTGATATTGTAAATAATGTTTCAGGTCCCTTCTGCATGATATCTTCAACAATGTTTCAGGTTTCTTCTGTCATGTAATTCAGGCCCCTTCTGATATGTAATTCAGGTCCCTTCTGCAATACAGCTGCTCAAACTATTTCCGTAGTTTTATTACGAACTTCCCCCTTGCTTATGTTAAGACTTTTCCTCAAGTATTGCATTTCTTGGAGGATTATTTCTACAAAATCAAATTGAAGTAAAAGCAAAACAAAATAGAGAATTCATATTGACCAAACAAGTTGGTTTTCCGATATGAATTTGAGTTTGTATTGTGCCAGTCTTCGGGATTTTCACAACCAAACTCTTTTATTTATTTTTAAAATTTTTAAAATTATTTATTTTTTATTTTTATTTTATTTTTGGAAGTAAGGAAGGCATATCACTATGTTGTTCCATTATTTCCATATCAGTTTCTATTGAAATTGTTTTAAAAAAATCCTCTTTATTGATAGGCTTATTATAGACTTTAAGCCTATGTCCATTAACTAAAAATGAAATCGATGCTTCATCGATTGTTTTTATTTTGACTGCTCAATTGTCAATGATCTATTCTATCTCATATGGCCCAAGCCAATGAGTTGTAAACTTTGCCTTGAAATCCTTAAACTTTGAGGCAAACAGTAATGTCCAATCTCCTTTATGAAAAATTTTATTCTTAATGAATCTGTCATGCCACTTTATTCTATGTTGTTTCACTAGAGATGTATGCTCTATTTCTTGCTATCTTATTTCATCCAGTTCATTTAATTGCATCACTCGCTGTTGTTGCGCTTCAGATAGTTCCATTCCCAATTTTGCTGCAATTTTATATGTATGAATTTGAAATTCAATGGGTAACATAACTTCCTTACAATATACAAAATGGTATGGAATAAATCCATTTGTTTTCTTCCATGTAATTTTGTATGCCCACATTGCATCTCTTAAATTTTCTAACCAATCCTTTTTTGTCATTTGCACTGTTTTTGTCATGATATTTTATAACACTTTATTTTGCGACTCTACTTGTCCATTTGCTTGAGGATGGTATGGAGTAGATTTTCTGTGTTTTATCTTATACTTCTCTATAATATCTTGGAAAAGTTTGGAATTAAAATGCACTCCTTGATCTATGACAATCTGTCTCGGAACTCCAAATCTAACAAAGGTTTCCTCAAAGAGGAATGCGACTATTGCATCCTCTGTTGCTCTTTCCACTGCCTTTTTCTCCACCCACTTTGTAACATAATATGTACGTACTAGAATGTAATTATTTTCCATTTGAAGGTGGTTTAATTGGTCCCACAAAGTCTAGAGCCCGTTTCTCAAATGGTTCTATGAGTACTTGTGGTTTTAATGACATTTCATCTGATACCATCGGTCTTCCAGTTCTTTGGCAGCTGTCACATCTCTTAACATAGGTTTTGGAATCCTTGAAGATTGCTGGCCAGTAGTAGCCAAGTTTGAGCACCTTGTATTTTGTCTGCTTGTCTGCAACATGACCACCACATGGCTCGTCATGACAGTCTTTCAAAATATCTAGAATCTCATCTTCTCTAACATATTTTCTTAAAAATAGATCAAAACTAGTATAAAAGAGGTCACCATTGACCCAACTATATCTAACAATTTCTCTAATTATCTTTATTTTATGTTTAATGGTGTAACTGGATGGTAGTATCCAAAATGATAAATAGTTGCCTACATCTACAAACCATGGAGTTTTAATAGTTATAGCAAATAAGTGTTCATCTGGAAAATTATTTGAAACATGATTTGGATCACCAGGTGAATGAAGCCTTGATATCCTTACCTAGTCGATCTAGAACAATGATGTTAAATTCTTACATTAATAACAACCATCTAGTAATTCTTCCATTTTTTATTTCTTTGTTCATTAAGTATCTTATGGTTGAATGATCAATATGAATGAATACTTGATAAATTGTTATATAATGCCTAAACTTATTAACTGCATGCACAACAACTAAAATTTCTTTTTTCTGTGACTGAATATTTCAATTATGTCGATGTTAAGTATATGTCAGAGAAATTACAGCGGAAACCTTAAACAATTAACACACAGCAGATTTAATCAAGCACATAAAGACACAGTGTTTTTACCGTGGTTCACCCAAACCTCCTGGGCTACGTCCACACAACAGGGCATTGGCAATCTTATTAATTCAAACAGGAGATTACAATTCACACACACTAGACTCTCCAAAACATCCGTATGGCTATCTGTTATATAGCAGGAGAATATAACAGCTCTCAACTCAAATTTAGCTAGCATTAATTCCCTCCCAACAAACTGGAGTTAATCTAGCAACAATTTCCTAATTTTTGTCACCTACTGAGATTTTTCCTATTCTATTCAAAACAGAAAATCTCAACAATCTCCACCTTGACAACAATTAGCCTGATGCCCTGTTCTTTATTATTTATCTTTTCTGCAAGCCAAGAGAAGCCAAAAACCAACGCAGCTTCTCCAACAGAACTGGTTTCGTGAACATGTCTGCACAGTTTTCCTTTGTATGCACCTTTTCAAGAGAGACTCCCCTTTCAGTGATAACCTGTCTTACAAAATGATACTTTATTGGAATATGCTTTGATTTACTATGATAGGCCGGATTCTTAGCCAAATGTATTGCACTTTGACTATCACAAAGTAACTTGATGTTGTCCTGTAACCTACCAAACTCACCAAGCAAACCTTTCAACCAAACCGCCTCTTTGCAAGCATGCGAAGCAGCAATGTATTCTGCTTCAGTAGTGGATAAAGCAACAATGTTCTGTAGCTTTGAAATCCAGCTAATAGCTCCACCTGCAAGAGTAAAGACGTACCATGAAGTTGACCTCCTCTTATCCAAATCACCTACAAAATCGGAATCAACATATCCGCAAACAAATTCACTACTCTTATTGTAAGTAATACAATAACTACTTGTGCCTCTCAAGTACCGAAGCACCCATTTCACTGCTGACCAGTGTTATTTACCCGGATTTTCCATGTACCTGCTGACAACCCCAACTGCATGTGAAATATCTGGTCGAGTACAAACCATCGCATACATCAAACATCCTACTACATTGGCATATGGAATTTGAGACATATAATCCTTTTCTTCATCTGTATTAGGACATAAACCTGAAGAAAGCTTGAAATGGGAAGCGAAAGGGACTGACACAGGCTTCACATTATTCATACCAAACCTCAAAAGTATCTTCTCAACATACTTCTGTTGTGATAGCCACAGCTTACCATTGCTCATGTCTCTGAAAATCTCCATGCCCAAAATCTGTCTTGCTGCTCCTAGATCTTTCATATCGAATGTCCTTGCCATCTGAGTCTTCAACCTGTTGATTTCATCAATGCTTTTTCTTGCTAAAAGCATATCGTCAACATACAACATGCCATTTTTCAATTTCTTGAAATACACACAATGATCATATTCACTTCTAACATATTTCTGACTCAACATGAAAGAATCAAACTTCTTATACCACTGCCGAGGCGACTGCTTCAGGCCATATAATGACTTCTTGAGCATGCAGACAAATTTCTTATTGCGATGCTGAACAAACCCCTCCGGTTGTTCCATATAAATTTCCTCATCTAGATCTCCATGTAGAAAAGCAGTCTTAACATCTAGTTGTTGTAACTCTAAATCAAACAAAGCAACTAAAGCTAACACAATTCGAATTGAAACTATTTTAACAACTGGTGAAAAAATCTCATGAAAGTCTATGCCTGCTTTCTGAGAAAACCCTTTTGCGACCAGTCGCGCTTTGTACCTGTCCTCTGTATCATTCACACCCTGTTTCAGCTTGTAAACCCATTTACACCCCACAGTTTTCCTGTCTTTCGGAAGCTCAACCAGATCCCACGTGCCGTTCTTACTCAAGGCCATCATTTCGTCCTTCATGGTTGCTTTCCACTTGTCACTATTCGAACCTTCTATTGCTTCCTGATAGCACAGAGGTTCATCATCGTTAGCGGTCAAATCAACTGAAGTAACATAATCATCATACCTTTTCGGAACACGTTTTATCCTTGTAGACCTCCTTAAAGCTGTTTCTGGTTGACTACCATCTGTAGGAACTTCTTGCCGATCAGTATCTGAGACCTGTTCATGATCTAAACCGGAACCCTGTTCATGTTCTGAAACCTGTTCATGACTAGTATCTGAACTATGGTCATCATGACTATCATTAGAAGTGCTATCAAACTGAATGTGCTGAAAATCAAATACATCATCCTGTTTCAATTTACCATCTACATCTAACTGTACAAGAGAGGATTCATTAAACTTTACATCTCTGTTGATGATGATTTTGTGGGTAGTAGGATCCCACAATCTATATCCCTTTGTTCCAACACCATACCCAACAAAGATATACCTTTTAGACTTTGGATCTAATTTAGTTCGCTGATGTTTAGGCACTAGAGCATATGCATCACAACCAAACACTATGAGTTTAGAATAGTCACAAGGGTGTCCTTTCCATACCTCTTGCGGAATCTTGCAGTCTATTGCCGTCGATGGAGATCAGTTTATCACATAACAAGCTGTTGCCACCGCTTCCGTCCACAATTCCTTCTGCAACCCGGCGTTACTCAGCATACTCCTTGCTCTCTCTAGAAGAGTCCTGTTCATGCGTTCAGCAACTCCATTTTGCTGAGGAGTATAAACCGTGGTCTTATGTCTCTCGATCCCTGCATCCTTGCAATAGTTGTCAAACTCCTTGGAAGTAAACTCACCACCATTGTCAGTTCTTAAACACTTTATTGTTCTACCAGTGCTGTTTTCTACCAATGCTCTAAACTGCTTGAAAATTGAAAAAACATCAGACTTTCTTTTCAACATGTAGACCCACACCTTCCTAGAAAAGTCATCAATAAATGATACAAAATACGACGAACCACCATATGACGCTGTAGGAGCTGGACCCCAAACATTTGAATGAATATAATCAAGTATCCCTTTACTAGTATGTTTGCCTGTTTTAAATTTTTGTTTACTTTGTTTTCCAAACAAGTAATGCTTACAGAAATCTAACTTTCCAGACCTTAGATTAGGAAGTAACTTGCGATCAGCCAAAATTTTCAACCCTCTTTCACTCATATGCCCTAATCTTTGATGCCATAAGTGAATGGAACTACTGTCATGTTCAGACACAGTAGACACATGAACTGACCCTGTTCTTCCTTCTAATTGAAATAGATTTCCTACTTTCTTAGCTTTCATTACTAGTAAAATACCTTTATAGATTTTCATAACTCCACCTTGAATTACAGTTTTATATCCATTCGTGTCAAGTGCTCCCAGTGAAATTAGATTTTTCCTTAAGTCTGGAACATGTCTCACATCTGTTAATATTCTAGTTGTGCCATCAAACATTTGCAGTTGTATGCTTCCTATCCCAACAATATTAGATGTGACATCATTACCCATGTACACTACTCCATCATTAACTGATCTATACGTCTTAAACCATTCTCTATGAATACACATGTGGTTTGATGCACCGGAATCTAACAACCAATGTTGATCATGATTTGACATATTAACAGACAACACTTCGTCGCTCATACCTGAACCAGATGCCGAACCTGTATCTGTCGCATTTGCCTCCTTCTTCTCTGTCGAAGAATCTGCTTTAGAAGTTTGTTGCTGTCGCTTCCAGCAGTCCTTCTTCAGGTGACCAGCTTTCCCACAATGCCAGCACTTCACCTTTGTCTTCTTTCCTTTAGACTTTGAACGAGAGTCGCTATGCTTTCCCCCGGAGTGTCTCTCTCTCGAGCGACCTCTGGCCATCATTACCTCTGATGTAGAGGTGTCTGCATTCGACCTCTTCCTCGTCTCCCCAACCTCAGACAACAAGACTCCAAGCACATCGTTCTCAAAACGGACACTTTGAGTTTTCGCCATCTTGTATCAGCAAAAAACACAGTAATCTCCAGAACCAATTTTCAAATAAAGAATGCCCTTTTAATTAAAAAATGCCTTTAAAAAAAAAACAGCGGAAACCTTAAACAATTAACACACAGCAGATTTAATCAAGCACATAAAGACACAGTGTTTTTACCGTGGTTCACCCAAACCTCCTGGGCTACGTCCACACAACAGGGCATTGGCAATCTTATTAATTCAAACAGGAGATTACAATTCACACACGCCTCACACGCTCTCTCCAAAACATGGTATGGCTATACGTATATCGTGAAGAGAATCTAACAGCTCTCAACTCAAATTTAGCTAGCATTAATTCCCTCCCAACAAACTGGAGTTAATCTAGCAACAATTTCCTAATTTTTGTCACCTACTGAGATTTTTCCTATTCTATTCAAAACAGAAAATCTCAACAGTATATGAAATAATTGAATTGGTTTTCCTTATGTCCAAGTGATGCTCCTATAGCCGTGTAAGATGCATCAGTAGATATATGAAATGGTAATGACCAATTTTGTCCCCGACAATGGCGCCAAAAATGTTGGGTTAATTTACTAGGTAAACTAACACAAGTATTTTATTATCAATCCGGGTTTTTAATGTTGAGATTCAACAAGATGATGAAGCTTAGTGAAAATCAGTCAACTTCACTAAGTGGGCCCGCAAGCTATTTTTAGGTGTAAGTCTATTTTTAGACTATGTCTATTTTTAGACATGGTGATCATATTTCAGAATTTGCAGGATGCTATTTGTGGATGGTTGGTCAAGTTGGAAAAATATATGAAATTCTATTTTTAGAATATTGGGCGAAGTCTATTTATAGATCATCAATCTAAAAATAGATGCATGTCGATTATTATTAGCTCTTAATAATAATCAGACAATAAACAACAACTTATTCTCTTGGAGCACTTAATTTCAATGTACAGATTTGGCAAATCAATGGGCTAAAGGAATTACGCAATTCCTAGGGTTTTCTGGCGGTTCATGCATGGAGGACTCAGTTAGAACTGAAGTGGCAAAGTTATGACAGAGTTGGAAGAGCAGTTCATGGAGTTGTATTCAGTTTAACTCAGTTAAAGTGAGTTAGACTCAGTTGAGCTAGTTGTATCTAGTCTAACTTAATGATACACTAGTGAGAGTGGAGTGAATTAATTAGTTAATTAATTCAAAAATAATAACTCACTAATCAACTGAAAAAATACAACAGTTAACTACAGTGCATGTCAGTTCCAGTGGAGACCCAGTGGAGAGATAGGTGAAAGGGTGAGATGGACTATTTGTTGTGACTATAGTGATGCATTGATTGCATCACACAGACATTGGAGTTGCCAATGAGGATTGTGCAGTCAAGGCAAGGGTAATTTGAATTCATTCAGAGGTATTCTTCAACAGGGATTGCGCAGTGGAGGTAGGCTATCAGGAGGGCATAAATCAGTGCATGGATTTGCAGATTTCATCTTGTTAGTGTGTGACGATTGATTGTACTAAGAGCTTGATGTACTAGGCTTTGTATGAGATTGTTACATGATCTCCATGATACATACACTAGTAAATTTGGCCCAATTTCCGACGGCCACTTCGTCACTTTTTCGACACATAGTCGTCGCAAGAGCAACAGTTTGAGGCCAGACAAAACGTGGTTAGCCATTACGTCGCAATTCCGACTTTTCAAAAAAGCTTTGAAAGAGCGACACTTCTTCTTACGTTTCCAGGCATCCGTCGCTCTTCCGATGTTATGCCAACCATCGTTATTCCGATGTTTTATAAGCGTCGGTCGTATAACGTTACCAAATTGTCGGTCTTCCGACGATACCAAACTGTCGGTCTTCCGACGTTTGTCAATTTTTCAAAATAACGTCACAATTCCGACGTTATGTCAAAACGTCACAATACCGACAAACATTTAAA